>PVIY010017597.1:0-49146 GCA_004026745.1 Myrmecophaga tridactyla | reverse complement strand
GATGAGTTAGAATAACTGCAAGAAATTTCTTTGAAAAGGTAAATGAAAATGAAAGAAAGGACTTTAAAAATCTCATTTTTTGATAGTGATCCTTTAGATGATGATTTCATAGATTCTTAAAATATTAGAGTGGAAAAAAAAACAACTTTAAAGATCCTAAACCAACCTCTACATTTTACCAATAAAGAAACTGAGGTACACATAGTTTAAGTAACATACTTAAGCACAAACAGGTCATGTTAAAATCTAGACCAGAACTCAGTAACTTGGTTCTCCTGACTGTAGTCCCAGAGATCTTTTCACTGCACCATCCAACAACTGCCAGAATGAATAACAGAATTACTGCTTCTTTGATATAGGTGACATCATAGGGAAAATCAACAAGGGAAACAAACATCAGGAAGTGGACCAAGCAGTTCACTGGGAGGAAAAAACCTGGATTGAGACCCTGCTTCCACATATGACAGTTGCCGACCCTGAAGAGACTGTTTCATCTCACTTAGTTTACCTGTTCCCCTGGATCCACTGTGGCCTCTCTATTTCCTTTCTTTTCCTCACCAATGCATTCTCCAGCAGCATCAGAGGAAATCTGCCAAATCATTGCCCTGATTAACACCTCTTAACGGCTACTTGTTTCAACTCAGATGTAATACAAAATCTTTGAGACAGCCTATCAAATCCCGCATGATTGGCCCCTGTCCACCTCTCCAATAAGTACTAGCATCATTTCCTGCCAACCACACTGGCCCTCTTTCAGTTGCTTAGCAAGCAAAGCTCCTTCTGGCCTCACGGCTTTCACACTTTTCTTTCCACCTAAAATGTTCTAAAAACTCATCATCAACTATTTCTAGGAGTCTCAACGTGAATGTTCTCTCAGGCCAGCTTTCTCTGACTCTGTAAAACAAGCCTGGTCTCAAATTATACCCTTTCATAGTACCCTATAGTCTCATTTATAACACTATTTATAATTATGTATGTATTTATGTGATTCTATCTCCTCACTAAGTTGTAAATTCTATGAAGACACAGACTACGTTTATCTCGTTTTTGTGTTCACTGCAGTTGTCTTATTATTTGCAACTTAGGCTGATTATTTCCTTTAAACTTTAGAAAAGCACAGGCAGTAGAATAGAAAAAGCAGAGGAGATGTGGTAGATGTGTTACATTGACAGGACAGTTGGGAAATACAGATAACTTCTAACATTGTCTGAGTCAGAAGTCAGTATCCAGAACACACAGCTTAGCTCATGAAGCCAATGATTTCTAAGAAACACCTTTTTATGAAGACACAGTACTCTAGTTTAAAGAAATTTAATTCTTTTCTATAGCAAAGATGAAGAACAATGCCTTCTCAGCTTGATTTTGAGTCTATGGTGGCCTCAAAATCACCATAGAAATGGAATGTAATGGGAGCAAATGTACCATAAAGCCCTCCTGCTAAACAAAACAGCAAACCCAGGAATCTTAAAGTATCAGTCATTCTCAGAAGAGCAGTAATATATGGCTAGTTCATCTAATTAATTTCTGTTACTGCAAGAGAATACCATTCATAGGAGTACTTTGAGAATAGGGTAGAAAAGTATTTATCCCATAAGGGACATTTCAGACCCACCAATCCCATCAATTGTGGAGAGGTAGAGCCATTTACTTTTTCCGCACAATAACCCAAGGCTGTGTTTCTATCTTATGTGTTTGGTTTGCTTAAGTATAATAACTTCCATATGTGATTAGTTTTTTGCACATTTATTCAGAACTAATATTATAGGGTTGACTAATATTAATGTTATTATGTTGGTAGCAGGAGGAATTGGCTGCCATCAGTGCATTCTGAAGTAATCTCTCAGGAGCTGTTCTACTGTTGGACACTCTTAAATTGATTAAATTATTAATACCCAAACAAAAGTTGTAAGCAAAAGCATTAATTATGCTTGGCCCTAATAAATTTCAAACAAAATATAAACTTGAATATTAAAATAAATATGAACCAGAGATGCAGATTTCCAAGCTACATGTGTCTCTCCCTCTCTCTCTTTTTATCTCTCTAGCTATTTACCCCTCTTTATATATAAGCATTTCTTAGATCTTTTGGCCAGCAGGGCTGTTTAGGAATGATTTAGTCCAGGTCGTCAGCTTTAAGATGGTGACATTAATAAATTTAACAAATATTATTGTACGTCAGGCACTGTGCCTGTACAAGTACCATCATGATTGCTACATGACAACAATTGTTAATGAAAAGAGAAAAAGACAAACTTTTATAAATCAAACTGATTACCACATAAATATTTAAAGATACACTGTGGTAATATTCTATAATTATTTTATAATTTCACCCCATAATTTATTGATCTACAATTATTTTTATGAGAGCAACTATATATTATCAATATGATAATATCAGTTAACATTTTCCTTGAAGCAAAAGATTTAGCAGGGCAGGCAATGGTGGCTCAGTGGCAGAGTTCTTGTCTGCCATGCCAGAGACCCTGGTTTGATTCCTGGAGTCAGCCCATGTCAAAAACTATCCAGGAATTAGAACACATTTTCAAAGTTGTTCTAAGTTTTTAATAATGAAAACCATTATTAAGGCACTTTTAGAAATAAATCAAGGTGAGGTAGAGAAAATTCTTAGTAAATTCAATTTAATGAAAAAATAAAATGCCATGTTAAGCATATACATGATCCATTTAAGGACTGTATTGGCCTTCAAGGATATGTTATGAAAAAATATGGTTGTCTTCCTCAGTGTAAACTTCAAAAGATTAGATATATGCCCCTCAAACACCCCTTAAAATTTAATTATTAAGCACTATACAATTTTAAATAAACAGCTCATGTTCCTAGACTAAATTACACCTTAAAGTTAAGATGTTCCTTAAGTTTTCTGCCCCATAGCATTTGCCTCCTTAAGATGAAGCCTCTGGTTTCAGTTATTCCATGGTCTAGTGAAGCTATCCCAATGAACTACACATCGAAGAAGCAGATGCACCAAATATAACCAGAAACCATTTTAATTTTTGTCAACTACAATCCCTTTAAACTTGCTCAATGGAGATTCTCCCTCCCTCTCTTTCTCTCTCTCTCTCCCCAACCCCTTCTCTCTGCATAAAAAACTCAAGCTGTCCCTATAACCTTTCTAATTGTTCTTGGGGAATAAAAGGTCCCTTGGTCACTTAAAATCGCCGAATGTAATCCATATTCAACAATTGAAAATGTCTAGTCTGATCTAGATATTAAAAGCTTTGATGCCACTTTAATGTTAATCCTTTCATCCTCCTCCACCTGTGGCTGCTATGGCCAACTCTGGCCATTCGCAATGGGAGAGGAGGTGTGGTCCTTTTTCAGCTCCACAATTTTCACAGAGCCTCTCCTCTAGTTTGTTCACTTTGGTTTCTGACCCTACCACCAAGTACTTTTTTATTGGGGAGGGGTAGTAGTGAGAGGTAGAGGGAGAAGGGGTATAAGGGATAAGATAATTATTACTTGACTGACATGATCATAAATTGACTTTATGTCCTCTGATCTGATAAATGTCCAAATTGCCTCCTCTCATGGGGCAGGACCTACCGATGAGTTCTTTGACGCTTTCATCTCTGGTTCTCTCTTATCTGAAGATGGCTTAAGTTTGGGGAATTCATTCCAGTCCCAAAATGGTTTGTTCCCTCTTTATCCTCTAGGAACCCGAAGAGCATCAACAATGCTAAAATCTGGTTCTCTGGAACGAGTAATAGGCAAATCTCTGAAAGAATTGGTAAAGAAAAAGGAGGAGACACAACTAGAGAATATTAGTCATGAATAAAGGAACATACTCCCAAATAACAATTTCTAAATAACTTAATGTAAGCAATGTGAAAACTTAACCAAATGAATAAATTCTTAGAAAATATAACTTAAAAGAGCTAAAAATAAATTGAATGCCTGAAGAATATTTTTACTATTAAGAACACTGAAATAGTTCTCAAAGATTTTCCCAGAAAGAAAACACAAAACAAAATAGTTTTTGCAAGTGCATTCTACCCAAACTTTCAAGAAAAAAGCACCTCTTCTAGAAATTGGAAATGGACTATTCCCCATCTTATTCTATGAGAACAGTATAAAATTGATATCAAACTTATACAAGGCCAACCCCATTCTATGAATATAGAGTAAACCAAACCTAACAGTGAAAAATAAAACATAACATAGAATGGCCAATTTGATTTATATTAGAATGCATGAATGTTTTAACATTAGAAAAATCTGTAAACTTAATTCATCATATTATTAGACTATAGGAAAGTATTATATGGTTAACTTAACAGAGAGAGAAGAACACGTTTGATATAATCCAGCATCATTTAAACTAAGAATAGAAGGAAACTTCTTTAGTCTGATAAAGATTGTGTATGCGATTATCTACTGCAAACATTATTCTTAATGGAAAAACACTGGAAGAAATCCACTTAAAATCAGGAAAAGACCAGAATGCTCAGTATTGGTCATTATAGTCAACATTATACTGGAGAGTAGATCCAGAACAGTAAGAAAGTATATTAAAGTAAAAAAGATTGGAAAGGAAGAAACAAAACTGTTACTAACTGCAAAAGATATACTTGTGCACATAGAAAATCCAATAAGCATACGAAAAGATGTTCAATCTCACTAATAATCAACTCAATATAAATTAAGACCACAATGGCATACAATTTTGTGCCTAGTAGATTAGTACAATTTAAGAATTCTGACAATACCAAAGCTTGGAAAGCACATGGATTAACCAGCCACACAGTATAAATTGATAGAACCTCTCTGAAAAGCAATTTGCTATTGTTTTATGAAGTTAATAAGCATTTGGATATCCTATGACCCAACATTCCACTCCTGGATATGGATATATATCCAAGAGAAACTCTTGTACATATAAGTGAGGAAATATTGGCAAGCATTTTAATAGCATAATAGTTTACAACAGCAAAAACCTGGAAAAAGATGTGGGGCAAGATGGCAGCATAGGGTGGTGTGGAATTTAGTTAGTCCTCTAGAGCAGGTAGTAACTATCCAGGAATGGTCTGGAACAACTGTATGGGAGACATCCATGACCAGAAATGTATCATACACCAGTCTGGAATGGATAGAAGGGCCGAAACCACAGAAGGGAACTGTAAGTAAATCTTAAGAACTATGGAGGCCAGAGCACCCCACCACCACCACCTCAAACACACACTGGCATAGCAAGCTGTTGAAGAAAAAGAGGGAGTCTTTTTCTGGGAACAAGGGAAAGTAGTTCAACTAAGCTCCAATTGTGTCTTTTTGTTTTTTGTTTGTTTGTTTGTTTAGCATGGGAATTGATTCCAGGAATTGAACCTGGGTATCTGGCATTGTAGGCAAGATTTCTGCCACTGAGCCACAGTTGCATCACCCTCCAATTTTGGTTTTAATTAACACAATTGCTGAATACAAAGTCTGAGCACAGATAAACCCACTGAAAGTGGGAAAGTGACCCTGAGATCTCTCACAGCAAAGAGGAGATGGTCTGGTGCAGAAAAAATAAAAACAGAGCCTTTTAGAGTCAGCCGAGCTCAGAATATTGGGAAAGGGCTGTGACCCAGGAAAGGGGGCACATAGAACCCGGTAACAATTCAAACTCTTGACTGGTGATTCTTGAGGGATGGGAATTGGCTCTGAAAAGGGATTTTATTTTATTTCTCTCTCTCTCTCTCTCTTTCTTTTTAAAAAGTATTCCAAGTACCTTACTTGAGAGAGCCTCAGGTATTTTCAGTTGTCACCACTGACCAAGGCAAGGACAGAATTAAGATAGGTCTGAGAAACAAAGAAACAAGTCGAGTGGAGGAGATAATTCCTCAAAGGGTGTATCTTCCCCAAGAAAGGGTAGGAGGGGGGGCAGGGCCCAGCTCAAGTGGTGGCACCTCTTCAGCGAATTCAGACCCCAGGGGCTGGGAATTAGAAACAGCTTCAGCTTGCCTTCCACCTCAGCCTCTATCTCAACCGCATACCTGGTAGGCTGAGAATTAAACGCTCCACAACACTTTTGCCAGTGGGGAGCTGAAGGCTGATAAGCACTACCTGCTGGGCAGAATAGAAAAAGCACAGACTCTAGCAGCCCCACAGGAAAGTCAGACAACATGCTGAGTCTTACCCTTAGGGACACCTGATACTGCTTGCAAGTCCCTCCTGAAATCTGGGCCTGCCTTGACTGGGAAAATCTGATTGGGGCTGGTCATATCTGAGGAGACGCTCCTCAAAAAAGGTTCCATACAGGCAGGGCAAGAACCAGAAAAATCAAGAGCTGAAAGAATCTGATCAGTTAAACAGAAGCTGTGCTAGAGGTCTAGAATAAGTTGAACTGAATACCAATGAACAGATAGAGAACAAAGCCAATCAAAAGAAAACCCTAGGTAAAAGGGTGAAAATGATCCTGGCAATAAACTAATCAAGGAAATCAAATGCCTAGACACTAGTAAAAAATTATGTCATACCAGGGAAAATGAAGATATAGCCCAGTCAAAGGCACAAACTAACACTTTAAACAAGATACAGGAGTAGAAACAACTAATTAAAGATGTTCAAACAAGCATGCTAGATCAATTCAAAAAACAAATCAACATGTTAAGGAAAGATATGGCAAAAGAGATGAAGGATATAAAGAAGGCATTGGGCAACCATAAAAAGAACTTAAAAGCGCAAGAAAGTTCTCCAAAATGGCAGAATTTATAGGAATGAAAGGCACAATAGAAGAAATGAAAAACAATGGAGACTTACAACAGCAGATTTGAAGAGGCAGAAGAAAGGATTAGTGAAATAAAAGACAGGACATCTGAAATCCTACATGTAAACAGATGGGGAAAGAATGGAAAAATATGAGCAAGGTCTCAGGGAACTGAATGACAACAAGAAGTGCAGAAATATACATGCTATGGGTTTATCAGAGGAGAAGAGAAGGGAAAAGGGGCAGAAAGAATAATGGAAGAAATAATCACTGAAAATTTCCCAATTCTTAAGAAAAACATAAAATTATAAGTCCAAGAAATTCAGTGTACCCCACACAGAAGAAATCCAAATAGACCTATTCCATGATACTAATTAGGTTGTCAAATTTCAAAGACATTTCTTTATGGAAGAAATGGAAATGTCCTTATATAGGTTGAGGTTGTAAATGCATAACTATGTGATTATTCCAAGTACCATTAGTAGTTTACTTAGGATGTAATGTATGGTGTTGGAAAAAAAACTGTTTAAAAATAAACAGAGGGCAGTATGATGGTGACTCAGTGGAGAATTCTCACCTGCCATGCTGGAGACCCAGGTTTGTGGAGACCATGCTGGAGACCCAGTGCCTATCCATGTGAAAAAAAAAAAAAGAAATATACAAGTGCTAGAGAAAATATGGAGAGAGAAATGAACCTATTCACTGTTGATAGGGAAGTAGGATGGTGCAGCCGCTCTGGAGAGCAGTGTGGTAGCCCCAAAGGAGTCTAAGTATAGGGTTGCCATATGATCCTGCAACCCCATTATTAGGTATATACTTGGAAAAACCAAAATCAGGGACATGAGTGAACATTACACAGTGGTGTTTATGGCAGCAGTGTTCATGATTTGGAATGGCTGGAGGTGGCCTAAGGGCACATCAACTGATGAACGTAAGGGTGAACTGTGGCATTTACATGCAATGGAATATTGAGTGGCTGCAAGAAGGAAGAAAGCAGTGAGGCAGGAAAATAGGTGAATGAAATTTGATGACAATATGTTGATTGATATAAGCTAGAAATGAAAAGACAGATGGTATAATGCCTCTCTAATATGGACTAGCTATAATGAGCAAATTCTGAGAATTGAATTTGAGAGCATAGATTATCAGGGGAAGGCTTATTGTAAAGGTTCATACATTGTAAGCTCTTATAGCAGTCACATCTATTCCTGAGTTGTAACTATTATATCTGAATTCTGAGATGTGGAGCTCTTTGTGTATAAGCTAGTCATTCCCTGTAACTCTGGGTATCTGTGAGACACCTGAGACACAGTGCTAGAGTTCTGTAGCTAGGAAAATCAGAATTACCACATATAGCAACTGTTTTGGTTTGTTAATGCTGCCAGCAAGCAATATACCAGAAATGGATTGGCTTTTTACAAAGGGGATTAAGTTACAAGTTTACAGTTCTAAAGCCTTAAAAATGTCTAAACTAAGGTACCCAGATAAAGACAATTAGACTTTGAATAAAGGCCAAATGAAGTTCAGGATGTCTCTGTCAGCTTGGAAGGCACGTGGGTGTCATTTTAGGTCCTTTCTCCTGGTTCTGTTACTTCCAGCTTCTGATTCCAGTGGCTTTCTCTTCAAGCACCCGTGGGCCCTCACTTGGCTTCTCCAGAGAAAAACTCTGGTTGTCATCTCTTAGCTTAGCATTTCCAAATGTCTGTGTTGCGGTTTCATCTCTATGTTCTCTGTGCTCGCTATCAAAGCATCTCTGTTGGCACTCCAAGCATCTCTGTGTCTATGTTAGTTCTCCAAGCATCTCCAAACACCTGTGTCTGAGTTTTCTCCAAAATATTTTCCTTTTTAAAGGACTCCAGTAAATGAATTATGACCCACCTTGCATGGGTGGGGTCATACCTACACGGAAATAAGCTAATCAAAAGGTCACACCCATATTTGGACATGGCACATCTGCATGGAGACAACCAAATCAAAAGGTTCCACGCTAAACAATAGGTCTGCCCACAAAAGATTGGATTAGGATTAAAAGAACATGGCTTTTCTGGAGAACATAACAGTTTCAAACCAGCACAGCAACTGTTAGAAAAACTGAAAAACGATTAGACTTCAATTAGAGATATTACTGAAGCCGATCTGTTTAAGACCAAGGTAAATCAGACTAAAGGATAAAGGATAATACTGACTGTATTTTAAAACTCCAACTTCTATGTGAAACCAAAGCAAGAGATGTTTATTTCATGCAAAATTTATATTTTCTGCAGCACACTATCTAATTTAACTTGTATGGCCAGTATATTTGGACAGCATAATTATATGGAAACTTGAATATGGAATGAGAAGCCCTTGTTGGTTTGTACAGATTAGTGTGATGCTCTGATACATCTCAGAGTAATCTGGATAGAAAATAAAACAGTATTTGTAAGTCTCCTTGAGGGACTGATATGCTCACAAGCATTCAGGACTACCAATTTAATAGGTCAAGCTTATTCCTGCAAAGGATAAACTAAAACTACTTATAATTATGCCTGAGTCACCCCCAGAGAACCTCTTTTGTTGCTCATATGTGGCTTCTCTCTTGAATCCAACTCAGCAAGTAAACTCACTGTGCTCTCCCCCTATATGAAACGTGACTCCCAGGGGTATAAATCTCAGTGGCAATTTGAGACCTGATTCCTAAGGATTAGCCTGGCCCTGGCATTGTGGGATTGAAAGAGTTCTTGACCAAAAGAGGGAAGACAAATGAAACAAAATAAAGTTTCAGTGGCTGAGAGATTTCAAATAGTTGAGAGGTCATTTTGAAAGTTATTCTTATGCATTATATAGATATCCCTTTTCAGTTTTTGTTGTATTGGAGTAGCTAGAGGGAAATGCCTGAAAACACTGAAATGTAATCAAGTAGCCTTGATGCTTGAAGATGATTGTATAACTACATAGCTTTTACAGTGTGACCATGTGATTGTGAAACCTTGTTGACTGACTTCCTTTATCCAGTGTATGGACAGATGAGTAAGAAAATAGAGACAAACAATAAATAAATAATAAGGGGTATCTGAAGATGTTTGGGTGTTGTTTTTTACTTTTATTTTTATTGTTTTTGGAGTAACAAAAATGTTCAAAAATCAATGGTGATGATGAATGCACAACTATGTGATGATACTGTGAACCAATGATTGTATACTTTGGATGACTATATGGTATGTGAATATATCTCAAAAAAATTGCATTTTTTAAAAATTAGAAAAAAAAACTAAAATATTTTGCAATGAATTGATAACAGTAGTATAGTCACTCAAATAAATGTTATAAAGCTAAGAACATGACTAGGAAGCAATGTGCAATTGCATGACTAAATCTTATTTTATTCAAAAGTAAATAGAGGTAGAAGTAGATAATAAAATAAGAAAATATAGGCTTGCTGAAGAAGAGCTGCTGAGAGGTTAATATAGTGGCAAGATATAGACGTATTTGAGGGATGTTTGCTGGGTAAAAATCAAGAGAACCTGGTGATTTATCCATATGGGGAAATGTCAAGGGTGAGTCCTGGGTTCAGGCTCATACAATTGGTTAAGCGATATTAAGTACAGAACAATGGAGGGGTTGAAGGAAGTGGGACACAATGTAACTTTAGTCAGAGTGGTCAGAGAAACACTGTATGAGGAAGAGGAGAGACCCATAGGAAGTGAAAGAACCATGCATAAAATGAGAGGAAGATTCCAGGGAGGGGAGACAATAAGAGCGATGGCATGGAGGCTGAAATACTTTTGGTATGTTCAGTACAGGAGGAGACTGAGAGAGCTCCCAGGAGACTGGAAAGATATGAGACAATCAAGGTAACTGAGATAGGGAAATGTTTGGAAATAGTAAGCATTCAATAAATATTAGCCATCATCCTCTGGCTTCTCAAAGTATTACCCCAATTTACATGGTATGCCAGTCTAAGAAGCATGGATAGATTATCCTTTTTAAAGTCAAGAGGTATTTTTATAACATGAATAATCACTTGTGGATTTATTTATTTCTACATTACTGTATCCCCCATGCTATTTATATCATTATTCATCTCATTAAAGTTTTTTCTGTCATGTCTAAAATTTCCAGATTATAAATTTTTTCTCAAAATTAAAATTTAAAACTAGAGCAACTGTAGTACATCTACACAATAGAATATTATTCGTTGATAAATGAGATATCAAGCCATAAAAAAACATGGTGGAATCCCAATTCAAAGGCATATTGCAAAGTGAAAGAAATCAGTCTAAAGAAGCTACATACTATGTATAATTACAACTATTTGACATTCTGGAAAGGCAAAATTATAGAAACAGTAGGACAATCAGTGGTTGCCAGGGATTTAGGAGGAAGGATGAATAGGTGGAACATGAGGCATTTTTAGGGCAGTGAAACTATTTTGTATGGTACTGCACGGTGAATATATGACATTAATCATTTGTCATAATTCATAGAAGGGTTTCAACCAAAAAACTGAATCCTAATTTAAATGATGGAATTTGGTAAATAATATTGAATCAACCTTGGTTCATCAGTTGTAGCAAAGGTACCACACTAATGGAAAAGTGTTAAAAATAGGAGAAACTATGGGAGGGAGGGGTAAGATATTTAAAAATTATCCAGATATTTAGGAACTACATTTGAATAACTACAGATGTCACCCCAAATAATAATATTAACACAGCATGAAATAAAAACTAGAGCAAAGGAACAATAAAAATGAGAGTGAGATAGTAATAACATATTGGTGTAGTGATACCACAATTTAAAATTAGATTTTCATATATACACAACATTCATTATTGTGCTACTGATTTTTGCAGTTGACTGGGTCAAGTCAATCTCAAAAATACTCTTTATTATATAGAATCACAGAATACCTGTTCCACAGTGAGAAAGAGATAGATCAGGTAATTGAAGTCCATGGGTAATCTAGAAATCTCATTTCAGTTCAATTTTAAAACTTTCTGCCATCAATACTTTATTATATCTACTACCAGGTAAGAAAATTGGTTGATTTATGAATGTGGATTAGTTCTCTGACCTCTGTAGCCTCAGTTTCCTTAGTGATAAAGTGGAGAGGCTACATAGATGATTCCTATGGTTCTTTACAGAGTTATAGTACCTCAATTTCATGATTGTCACCTTTTTTTATTTATCCAGCAGTTTGAAGTGCTGATGAAAGAACACCAAAAATCAATTGCTAATGGACTGACAACTACCATATTGATTCATTTAAGGAGTCTTAGAGTCAGAATTTAAAAGTTTTCAGACTATAGTAACTTAAAGTACTAGCTGAAGAAGTAGGATATTGTAACTTTATTCCATGTAAATATATGGATAAAGGGAGGAGGGGAGCTAAATTTGGGCTCTAGGAAACAGGTCTATGGCTGAGAAAAAGAAGAGGATAGTAAGAAAGTCCCAGATACAGGAACTGCAACAAAGTTCTCAAAGTGCTGCAAAAATATTTAGAATGTCATCAGTTTAACCCCTGACTTTACCACAATTTTCAACTAAGCTTAGAGGGTGATCTTTTCATGGGTAATATTTTTTGTAGACGCATATTTCGTGTTTAATAATGACAAGAAGTTAGAAATTCTTTCCCCAAAATTCACATTACAACCAACTTTGCTGGAATACATTGAATCGTTCAAGTAGGGAACACATGTAAACCAGTTGTTCTCAACCTCAACTGCAGTTTTTGGAATCACCTGAGGGGCTTTAAAACCACTGCAGCCAGAGTCCCACACCCAGTGATTCTAATTTAATTGGACTGTTGTTCAACCACAGCTGTGGAATTTAAGTTAAAAACGTAGATGATTTATATGTGCAGCCAAAACTGAGAACCACTGCATAATCAAAAGTCAGCAAGCAAAATGGAGGAAAAGACATATGATAAAATGTTCATCACCAATCAAAAAATGAATGGATGCAGATTAATATAGTTCAAAACCATTTCGTTTTTATCCTGAAAAGTTGCAAGCAAAGGGAGTAGAATTTTTAGTTCTACAGAACACTGAGTTCCTGTCAGCTAAGTACATAATTATCTTTCCATTATTTTCTTCAAGCAAATTTCTCACTGTGAAAAGTATTCAAATGTCCTTATATTATCAATCTACTCAAAATATATAGTCTGATTTTCTATAGCTCTTTTAAATTTCCTCTTATGTCAACTAAGGTATGTGAAACATGCTTAATGCAAATATTTCACATTGCTAAATTTTGCTGCAGCAACAGGAGGTGGTATGGATTACTGGCTGCTCAACCCCAAATGTTGACAGTTGGTTTAGCTACATGTTGGATTCAAATCTCAAATTTGATATTTACCAGCTTTGTAACCCTGAGAAAATTATTAACCTGAGTGTGTTTTGCATTGATATAATGAGGATACTACTATTTACTGCACAGAGATGTCACCAGGGCCATAGTAGACATTTGATGGTTGTTGCATTGTCAGTCTGTCACATTTGATCAAAAGAAAGCCAACTTCAGAGATACAACATAGGGACTAAATATATTGACTGTCTAGTTACCTGTTGCTGATTTAAATTGATATTTTATATCCATTTCAGACTGATATTTTATATCCAGTGCCCCTAATGTTCTTGAAGGAATGAGAAGATCCATAAAATGAAAATGTCCCTTTATCCAGGATATTCAGTATCCTAGGATACTCATCAAGACTGAAATTGGAACACATATGATTGACAAGCTTTTCTGTCCTTTCAGATCCATTTCCATTCAAACCCTGTGTTTCACAGGGTGAGAATAACTATTCCTTTTCTACCCACCCCACTGCCACTTTACCCTGTGCTGAAAGTTGAGCAACTTTGTGCTTTGGACCCTCTGAGATTACTAATATCTGAGAGTGAATGAGTTATTTTACAAATATGAATTGTTTTGTAATCAGGAAATAATAATAAATACGAAAAAAGAAAGAAAGAAAGAAAGAAAAACTCAATGGTCTAAAGTGTTGGCATATTTATCAAATATTGATGAAAGTGTAAATTGATAAAAAAAATCTGATGAATACTTGATAAAGTAAACTTTAAATTTTTCAGTAAAAACTTTAAGTTCGGCAACCATTTGACCCTGAAATTCCACTTATAAGCATTTGCTTTCAGGAAATAATTTAGGTTATATGCAAGTACATAGCCATGAAGCTGTTTATCCTGGTATTAATTTTAGTAGGAAAAAAACAAAAGCAATTTTTATGTCCAACAATAAATAATTGCTTGAATAATTTGTGGCATAGTCATAAAATGAAATACTATTTGGACATTAAAAATTATGCTACCTTTGGATGGTCTGATAATGAAAGCTGTTTGTTTCTTCCTTAAAATTTCTGCATTTTCTGTTCAGTGGTAGAATTCTCACCTGCTATGCGGGAGACCCGGGTTCAATTCCAGGCCCATGCACTTCCCAAACAAACAGATGAAGTAAACCAACAAAAGCAAACAAACAAAATTCAACAAATGGTGCTACAATAACAGGATACTCACATGGAAAAAGAATGAAATGTGACCCTGCCATACAGCATACAAAAAAAAAAATTCTGCATTTTCTGAAAATTTTCCATATACAAATTTATATTCAAAAGAAACAAACTCTACAAAGCTGCTATAGAAAATTTATTATTATAAAAAATGCTAGTATTATTAGGCAACTGTTTTCAAAACAGTATTTGTAGTTTATAAATATGTGTATGTGTGTATGTATATATGTGTGTGTGTATGTATATAGTTATAGTTATAATTAGTTATAGTTATGTGAGACAGAAGCATGAAAGGTTGTTTATTACAACCTTTTTTTAACCTGTTTATTTAACCTAAATGTTAAACTATTTGTCTCTTGCTAGTGAGAATGTGGGTCAATTTTATTTTCCTTTATTTGCTAATCTGTATTTTCTACAATGAACATGCACTATTTATTTACTAACTTTTTAAAATAAGTTTTTAAAAATAAATATTTATGTAATATTTTTTCATGATCTTAGGGCCTTATTCCAAATATAAAGAAAATAACTCTCCTCAAAATGGATCAATGACCTCAATATAAGATCAAAAACTATAAAACTTCTTGGAGAAAACATAGGGAAATATCTTCAGGACCTTGTGTTAGGAAATGGAGTCTTATACCAAAAGCACAAACAACAAAAGAAAATATGTAGATAAATTGCACGTCATCAAAATTTGAAACTTTTGTGCAAAGGGCATTATCAAGAAGGTGAAAAGACAACCTATAGAATGGGAGAAAATTTTTAGAAACCATATATTTGATAAGGTTTAATAATCTGAATATATAAAGAATACTACAACTCAACAACAAAAAAGGCAAACAACCCAATTTTTTTTAAATGGGCAAAGGATCTGATAGACATTTTTCCAAAGAAGATATACAAATGATCAATAAGCAAATGAAAAGATATTCAACATTATTAGCCAGTAGTGAAATGCAAATCAAAACCACAATGAGATACCAGTTCACACCCAGTAGAATGGCTATCAATAAAAAAAAAAAAAAAAGAAAGTAAAAAGTGCTTGAAGGATGTGAAGAAATTGGGACCCTGGTACATTTTTAGTGGAAATATAAAATGATACAGGCATTGTGGAAAACAGTTTGGTGGTTCCTCAAAAAGTTAAATATAGAATTAGCATATGACCCAGTAACACCACCTATAGGTATATGTCCAAAAGAATTGAAAGCCGAGACTCAGCTATTTGCACACCAATGTTCATAGCAGTATTATTCAAAATAGTCAAAGATGGAAGCAACCCAAGTGTTCATCAATAGATGACTAGATAAGTATAATGTGGTATATACATACAATAGAACATTATTCAGCCATAAGAAGGAAGTAAATTCTGCTATATTCTACAGCATGGATTACCTTAAAGACATGTTGAAGTGAAATAAGCCAGATACAAAAGGGCAGATATTGAGCAATTTCATTTGTATGAAATAATTAGAATATGCAAATTCAAAGTGACAGAAAGTAAAGTACAGAGGAGAGCAGAACAAATGTGTAGTTAATGCTTAATGGGTACAGAGTTTCTGTTTGGGGAGATGGAAACATTCTGGTAATAGATAGTGGTGATAGTAGTCCAACATTTGAATGTAATTAATACCACTGAATTGTATACATAAAGTGGTTAGAATGGAAAATTTTATGTTTGTATATGTGGCCCCAATAAAAATTTTTTTACAAAAGAACTCTACTTGAAGAAAAAATCTAACAGATAATATTAACAATGAAAGCATATTAAGTGACTAATAAACAAGGGGTAAAATGAATACATCACCAGTGTCATAGAATTTCAGAGCTCAGAAATTCTCTGTAGAAGGCGATGGGATAGTGTTGACTACTGAAGGAAGTGCAGGATCAGATGGCAATAGGTGTGAATAAAGGGTGTTCCACATGAGAGAACAGCCATCACAGAAAACAACGGGAACAAGCAAGTGAGAGAATCCAAGCATGCCCTTCCCTGAATAAAACCCTTTACTAGCTCCTCACTGCTTGTAGGATAAAGTACAGAATCCACAAGGACCTTCCTAGCTCTTATTCAGTCTTAGCTTCTTCCGAGGCTGTCCTGCTTCCTTCGATTAGGAAGATAGCCTGCTGCTTCCACACAGCACTCTTCACTAAACCATACAATAATACTATTTTATCTTTATTACTTGGCTGTAAGTCCATGAGCACAAGGGCTGCAAAATTTTTGCTTGCAGCTATAGCCCTACCATCTCCTATGGTGCCTAGCATATAGTAGGGACTACATCAAAATTGTCTGAATAAAAATGAATGCCATTTCCTGTCAATTATTTACTAGTCAAATCAGTGAAACTGTACCAAGAGTAAAGCTTCAAACTATAAGTGATGCAAAAGTGTCACAAAAGGTAATGGTTATAGATTTTTCAGATTTAATTCAGATGCTCTTTTACTAAATACCAAGTACTTATATTATTGGCTTCTCTCAATTTTCTTATCTACTTACAGTTCACTAAAATCTTACATGCCCCATGAATACACACAACTAGTCATATCTGTAGGTTGCCTAATAGAGAAAGGCCTTCCTCTGCCCTTAAGCAACCTGCCCCATCATTTACGAATTGGCTTGAAATTCCCAACACTGGTCACTCATTTGAATTTAGGGCACTATGCTAAAATTCAAATATGTTTGCAGAGAGCATATTAGCATATTATCAAACCTCAAGATTTAGCACTAACGGATTCTCTTTCACAGATAGGTTATATTTAGAAGGAAGGGATCTCAGATAGTTTGCAACAATATAGACATGACAAGATCAAACTCTACCAACACTGAGAAAAAAGATAGAAATTAAGAAGTAAAGATTGCCAGTAGGCATAAGGAAGATATGAATATATGAATGTAGGAATTAGGCATAAAGCTTTGCTCTGAACTTCTAGGCAGTCAAGACGGAACTGAGTTACATGGTTCTTATTTGAAGAAAACACACCAGCTTATGTTAAGATAGTTTTTCCTAGTGCTGAGCTTTAAGAGCGAGATGATTCTAAATAATATCATCAATGGACGTAATTACCCAGTTACTTCTCTAAGATCAGGTTGATATGGTCCAGATTATATAGTCTTATCTATCTGTGAAAATGGAGATAAGAATGGAGGGTGGTATAAATGATGAGCATTTCCCTTAAGCATACTTTATACATAATCATTTCAGTTAAATCTTTCATAAGTAGTACAGGGCAGAATATTCAAATTTAGAGATTTCTAGCCATGCAGATGGCAAAGATTGTCTTACTGAGAAAGCAAAGGAACCTAATTTGTATACTTTCCATAATGGAGGTCACCCTCCTTTCTGAAGGGGAGTGAGAAATAGGAAGAACTTTAGCAGACTTGGTATTTGTGACTGCATAATTTCTTTCCTGAAGCTATAAAGTTCTGTACCTGTGGTAGTTAGATTCAGGTGTCAACTTGGCTAGGTGAAGGTGCTTAGTTCTATTGCTGTGGACATGAGCCAATGGCATGTGAATCTCATCTGTTGTTGATTACATCTGCAGTCGGCTAGGAGGCATGCCTGCTGCAATGAATGATGTTTGATTTAATTGACTGGTGCTTAAATGAGAGACTCAACATAGCACAGCCAGGCAGCTCAGCATACCTCATTCCAGCACTCGCAGCTCAGCCCAGGCCTTTGGAGATGCAGAAAGAAATCACCCCAGGGAAAGCTGTTGGAACCCAGAGACCTGGAGAGAAGGCCAGCAGAGATCACCCTGTGCTTTCCTACATAAGAAAGAAGCTCAGTTGAAAGTTAGCTGCCTTTCCTCTGAAGAACTAATGAAATAAATCCCCTTTTATTAAAAGCCAATCCATCTCTGGTGTGTTGCATTCCGGCAGCTAGCAAACTAGAACAGTACCAAAGAAAGCCATGATCATATTGTGGGTGATATTACCAAATATACACTTACTTGACTGTAGAATGTTAATGTCCTTCTTGTGTTATATGTACTATGGTGGTTAATTTCATGTGTTAACTTGGCTAAGTTATGGTGTCCAGCTGCCTGTTCAATAAGATCTGACCTGATTGTTACTATGAGGGTATTTCACAAATGGATTTGATTACACCTATGGCTGATTCCATTTACAATCAACAAGAAGATTGCTCTCAGCAATTAGGGAAGTCTTCTCATCCAATCAGTTGGAGTTCTTAAAACTAGAACAGAGTATTTCAGAAGTCAGAATTTCTGTCTCTACTTCACCCACCTGGCTTCCTGGGGAATTCAACTTTACCTTTATCAGAGTTTACAACTTGCAGCCTGCCCTACACAATTTGGACTTGCCAATTCCCACAATTGTGTGATCCAATTCCTATAATAAATACCTAAATATTTATATATATTATATATACAATAAATACCTAAATATTTATACATATCTTGTTGGTTCTATTTCTCTGGAGAACCCTAATACATGCACCAACAGATCACATATAAAATAAGCCGAAAGTAAATTTATTTAATAGAAAATTTGATCATCCATCTAAATGCCAAAGGAAAACCACCAATTGGGTATGGGCATATTTACAATTTAGATCACATTCTTGGCCATAATTTGCTAAATCAAGCACTCCTTGACACCACACCAGAAACGTGTATAGAGCTTTGACCTTCAGCATACAGAAAGATGCCCAGTTTCTCTAAAAAATGTACTAAATGTTAAAGTTCAAGTTAAATACAGAGGTAGTTAAATCTCAATGTTAGCTTATACCATTTAGTATAGGCATTTGATAAACTACAAAATCATTTTTGCCCTCCTAATTCTCAAGATGGCATTAGGATAAAACATCTATCTATAAAACCATTTAAAAGGCTAAATCAATATTAAGATCAGGCAAATTGCCCAAGTAACAATTTCTGTCCATCAAGTTAAAAGTTGATAGTGGATACATAAATTCTATGACATGTCTTGAAAGATTCTTGACAGATTTTTTTCCATCAATTAAAATAACCAGTGTTTTACAATTAGAATTAGAAAAGCAAAAGAAACAGTGATCCCACAGAGAAAGTGGCCGAAAGAATTTTTTAAAAGAACAGATAAGCTGAGGTGGAAAGTTTGGAACCTTAAACATGATGATACCAAATGGAATCAAGAAAGGAGGCCCTGTGGAAATGGAGGCAGAGATTGGAGTAGTGCATCTATGAGCCAAGTAGCACTAAGGATTGCCAACAAACCACCGTAAGCTAGGAAGAAGCAAGGAAGGATTTTTCTCTGAAGTTTCAAAGGGAGAACAATCCTGTCAACTGTCAACACCTTAATTTCTGACTTCCAGCCTCCAAAACTCAGAAAATAAATATCTGTGTTAAGCCAACTAGTGTGTAGTACTGTTATGGTAGCCCTAGGAACTAAGACGATAGCATAAAACATGTCTTCTCCAAAACCAAATTTTTTGTTTTTTCATAATCATCCTTTAATCACATACTTGGGATAATTACCAACGATAATCCTAAAAATAATTAATAAGCCTACAAGACTAATAGAGTCACCATACATTCATCTCTATCCACACTTTATTCCTGGGTGAACCCTCCCAAACTTTTGACTTTAATTACTCTTCCCTCAATGGTCCCCATCTCACAGTTAGCACGACCATTAATCCAGTTGATCAAATTCAAAAGACAGAGGTCACCCTTGATTCCTCTCTTTTCCTCCTCACTATAAGACTGATACTATAAAATGACCTTATGACATTCTCCAGATATGCCAGTACTGTTCCCACCTAAGGGCCTTTGCACCCTCAGTTCACCTAAATCACTCTACCCTCTGACCTTTGCATGGCACATTCCTTCCTACCACCCAGATCTAAGTTCAAAAACTGTCTCTTTGGTAAAATCTTCCCTAACTACCCAATCCAAATCCGTTCAAATTTCTTTGTCTCTAGATATCTTTTGTTTCCTTCATAGCATTGATCACTGTCCTCAATTGTTGATTTGTTGTACATCTCCTTATTATCTGTCTCCCTGCCTAGAATGTGAGCTTTGTGAGAGCTGGGATGGTCTGTCTAGTTAATTAAAGAATCCTCACTGCCTAGAGAAGTGTCTGGCTCAATATTTGTTGGATGAATGTGTGTGTGTGTGTAGAAAGTATGTATAACAATTTTTATACTAATAGAAAGATATGGTGTAGTTTAGATATTACATGTTCAATGGCTAAATAACATGATCTCCACCCAAGAAAGAATTTTATAAAAGGATTCCAGAAAGTATGAACTTCATAGTTATTGTGGAGGGGAAGAAAGAAATGATGACTATACACAAGTTCTTAAATGTCTCAGACTGGAAGTGATGCATCACTTTTGCTTAAGTCCCATTTGCTAGAACTCAGACACATAGTTCCAACATAATTAAGGGAAGCTTGGAAATATTATTTTCCTATGTGCGCAGAAATAGGGAATGGTGAATGCATACCTTTCTCTCAATCACAAGGATTATTCCATTTTTGATGAAGTGCTTGAGAGTAAGACAATAGATGGTCACATCATTAAGATTTTGGCAGCATAGGGATGTTGGGTTATGAATTTCATAAATACTATCATAATCAATTAAATGGTAGTTTATGTTAAATAAGATATTGATGGGTATTTTTAATATTTCCAAAGGTGGTAGGATAAAAGAACATGACTGCTAAAGTTTATCTCTTTCTCACATTTTTTTTTAGTTTGTTCTCTTCATACAGAGTTTCTATGCAAAGGTGCTTTTTTTCTTCCCCACTGAACCCCTTTTAAGGAGTCACATGAACATTTCAATCATTTCCAGACTCTCTCTGTGGCAGTCTAGACTCTCTCTAAGGCAAGGATCTTCTTTAAGTTTGATATACAACAGAATCTATTCTGTCTGCTCAATGCTACACATGCAGTCAGTCTGAAGGCTAGTCCAAGAGAAGAATAGGAATGTGTTTTTGTATTGTTACATATCCTATGCTAAAATGGCCTTTTTTAGAGGGCTTGAGCAAGTCAGATAATAGCAGAGGCTTTCAGTACTCTGCCTCAGTCTATCCAGGAGGTCATCACAAACAGTTCATAATAAGATGTATTCTTGTCTCTCTTAGGTCTACTGGAGAGGACTTAGCCTATGTACACAGGTCAGGCCAGAAACACAAGAAAGTTAAGGTCCCCAAAACAACCTCAAGTAGTAGGAGATGAGTGATGTGAGTAAATGCTCCTCAGTGGAACAATTCTGAGGTTTGTTCCACACTGGCTCCCCAGTGGGCACTACATACCTAAAGCATTAACCTTCTTATAGACATATCCTTACTGATAGGATTGGCCTCATGTATGTGCAATTTGAGCTTATTTACAAAGAGCCATTCTGCTGTTTTTGCTGTCCTGAAATTTTTAATCATTTTTGAACAGGGAGTCCAACATTTTCATTTTTCACCAGGCCTTGTAAATTATGTAGGTGCTTCTGCTTATTGATTGCCCTCCCCTGCCTCACTTCCTCACTTCCTCGTGGTGCGTATTCAGATTCTCTCAAATTAATGCATCCAAATCCTTGTCTCAGGAGCTACATTTAGGGAAACTCAAATTAAGATAACTGTCCTTGAGTTTCCTTGTACTCCTTCTCCCCTATTTGCCTCCTCTATATTTCCTCCTTGGAGGAAACAGTTTATATTAGTGTTAAGTTTTGTAATTGATCCTCCTGTCACTTGGTATATCTTCGATGAATAGTAGTTTATACGAAAAAATGCTTGCTGTAGGAATACTATAGAATGGCCTACTTGGTGTTTCCTGATCACTCCAAAAACCATTCCACTTCACAGCCTTTCAACTTACATCCTTCTAGAATACTCTTCTAACATATTATGACTTGTGTAATTCAGAGAAACACATCCATGTTCTCTGGCTGCCTCTATACAAACTAGGGTTCGGATATTCATGCAGGGATTATTTGCTTTACCAGTGACTTACCACAGGTTTCCTTAAAGCCAAACTCCCCGGTACACATGTAATGTTTTTTCCTTAATTTCAATCATCATATGCACTTCTTCTCAAAGAACATCTCTGGTATAAAATAAATAGTATTTTTACTTAAAGTGACAGTGAACTAAAAAAATAACTTCCGAAGTACTATCAACATGCTACATTAGGAACTGTAATTGCTCATTTGATGCTAACTAACTGTAAAATCTCAGGGGACAGAACCTTTATCTTGTGGCCATTCTACATAAGAAAAAATTCATTTAAGTATCCACTATTTGGCTATATCCTGGGACAGTGTTCAATTATTTTAATTTGAGCCCAAAGAGACTACAAAAAATCTTAATAGAAAAGCAACTACAAAAGAAAGGTTGAGTTACCTGATTTTTTCTTCTCCTTGGAAAATGTTCCATGTGAATTATATACCCATTATATTATAGTTAATATCGATATTAGTATCATAATCACTGAGTCCATAAAATTTAACATGTATTGGTTGAGCACTACTTACTAAGGTCCCACCATTGGGCTAAATATTATGAAAGAAACCTTAAGATATAATTTCAGCCCTTAATTTTCCCTGGTTGGGAAAGCAATTTCTATTTATTTAAAATGTTGAGCAGTTAAAAATATATTTATAAAGACAATATATGCTATAGGTGAGCAGTAGATATTCTATATTCCCTGAACACTACTAGTACTCTTACTTCAAGATCTTTGCACTTGGGTGGGCCACGGTGGCTCAGCAGGTAAGAACACTTGCCTGCTGTGCCCGAGGACCTGGGTTCGATTCCTGGTGCCTGCCCATGTAAAAAAAAAAAAAAATATCTTTGCACTTACTCTTTCTTCTAGAATGTTCTTTCTACTACATATATCCAAAGCTTACTTGCTTATGACATTCAGGTCTCTTCACAAATGCTCCAAATCAGTGGGCCCTTCTCTGTCTTCATTAAAGTAGCAACCTTTCACTCCATTGCTAACTACCTCCTTACCCTACATTTATTTCCTCATAGCAGTTATCAACTTCTAACCTATATTTATTTTTTTTTTTTTCTAATTTGCTGTCTTCACTCTCTCCACTAAAGTGCAAGCTCTGTGAGAGCAAGGACTTGGTCTGTTTTGTTCACTACTGTATCTCTAACACCTAGAAGAATGCCTGGCTCATGACAGGCATCAATAAATATTTCTTAAATTAATATTTAAAGAATGAATCATTTAATACAGCTAATTTTATAGTCTGATGTCATGTGAACTAAGATATTTTCCAGGAAAGATTATTATATGAAATTGCATGGAGAGTTATAAGCCCTAACTCTCAATGTCAGCATTGTAAATCATGCCATCATAGTTCATTACAAATCCCTTATTTGCATATATATATATATATACCAAATAAATACTAAATTTGTATATGTATAATCACACATGGGTATATTTGTTTATGACCAGGAGATACGACAACCCCAATTAACTACATTCTAAACTCTGAATAGTGCCTAGGCTGGTACCAATTTTAAATGTTCACATAATTGAAGCAAATGAATTTCATAAATATCTGAGCCATATTTTCTAAAGACAGGCTCCTTCTCAGCATGAATTAAAAAGAAGAGAAGCAAAAACAATTGCATAGCTACCTATTTCCCTAAAGTTAGTTGATTGCTAACATGTTTGGGTATTTGCATTTGTTGCACTTGTTTTTCATTTCTTTAAGTCCAGGTAGTTGGAATGTCTTGCACATATAATTTTCAACCAACATAATAAAATGTACGCATGAATGCTTCTAGAAAATCCTCTACAAGCAACACCATGCATATAGCCAGTTGAGGACCATGTATGAAATCCATAGGAGATTCAGAGAACTGTGAATGAAGTGGAAAAACAGGGCCTTTTGAATGAGACAGGGTTTGAAGCATAGCTTCTCTCCTCTCCCTTACTGACTGTTTCATTATCTAACATCTCTGAACCTAGTCTCTCCCTTCTTAGAACTTCTTTGAATTAATCATCTGCACTATACCACTTAACAATTTTAGTAGGCACTACCTTGCATTGTGATATTTAACACACGATTCTTATCTCCACAACTAGATTTTAAATCATCTTATATTAAAGACTACACATATAAGATTTCTCCCATACATACCAGAGTAGTTAAAGTGCCAAGGGCAGGGTATGAAAGTGTGTTGGCTAACAAATATTTCTGTTTCAAAGCATGGTGGGCACCAGCAATAACTACATTCTATAGACTGAGAATCAAAAGCATCCTACGAGTCAGACCCAATATTATTAAATATGACCTGTTTGCAAAATTTATGCTCTCAATGTTTTCCTTGTCCATCTGAGCAAATCTCTTCTCATGACATGCTAAAATCATTAGCTAAATACCAACAAGTGAAAACTTTTGTCTCTCTGATTAAATATTACAGTAACCATGCTACAACATGAAAGTTTTTGTGCTAAAAAAAAACAAAGAAAAATGTTTTAGAAAGCATTCTCTTTGTAAGGGTTAAGTGGAGTTCAGTAAACTATACTTTTAAAAGAAACCTAGTAAAACAAACCTAAAGAGCAAAACAAACATATATTGGTGATGAAAAAAATTTTTACTTTAGTTTTTATCTGTTTCCCTCTAGCCTATACTTTCTATCATGGTAAATTGTACGGTCAATGCACATTATACCCACATACTGAAAAATAGGCAAATATCAGTGTCCAATTTCATTGTCATCACAGAATGGAAATCCTAAGATAAAGGAGCGCTGTCGGATTGTAAGGACCACATTTCTCTCCGTCTCTTTGATGTAAACCAAACTCTGGACACTCTGCCAAGGTGTGACTAATTCCTTCTTCTTCTGAACTTACCTTATTGCATAATTTTTTTCATATAATTCTGCTAAGCTTTAAAACTGGTTTAGAAAGTACAGGAAAGAAAAACTCACTCATGAAACACTTTACATAATACAAAAATCCCCACCCCCAGCCCTCATCCCCAGTCCCTCAGTACAAAGCAAGTTTTATTAACACAAGGCAAGTGCTCAATTTAAAGAGGACGGTGGGCATTAAAGCAGATTGTTTTATGTCTCTGACATGAATACTCAAGGTGGATGAACTATCAAGACTTAGGTTTAAGTGTGATTAATGCTTAGTACTTGGAAAGCATCCAAACTTATTAAATCTGATGGAGTAAAACAGCATAACTTTCCCATATTATTTCCAAGACATATGATTAGACTGAATGTAGTAGTGAATGAAACTGTAGAAATAAGCAACAGTGAGGGGGAGGGGTGATTCTGTTTTATTTACAAAGAATTAAACAGAGGGAGTAGTGCATTTTAACAAGTACAGGCAGAGTTCAATCACCTCAGTCGAAGGAGAAGAAGAAATACAAAGTCAATGTGACCTTCCTGTATATTCCATGACTTTCACAGCTGAGTATGAGAGTTGACCTACTGGTATAAAAGGGAAAAAATATTTGACAGATATTCCCTTCCTCCCACCTCAAAATGAATATATCTATACATGCATACACATTACATGCATACACATACACCCTTATATATTATTTTATATTCTGGCATGCCATAGAAGCATTGAAACTGTATCAAATAACCACCTTTAAATGGCTACCTTTCCACACAGAAAATGGGACCTGCACAATCTTACAGAAACAATACATTTTCAACAATGCGTTGTTGAAATGGATTATGGAATTGATTGAATTGATTATTCATATATTTAATAGTTTAGGTATTGTATATATTTTGCCTTTCTAATCTGTGGTGCATCTCAAAGGTGAACTGTTCCTAATAACAACATATATATTCAATTATATCTACTCAATTCATGCAGTTCTTTTTTGAAAATAACGAAATTCCAAAAAGGAAAAAAATCTTTATTAGAAACTAAAATTAGCATCTCCTATGTGCCAGGGCCATGCAGGGCACGGAAAAGACAAAGATGAATAGGGCAGGATCCCCTCCCTTTAGGTACTGACAGTATGGGAGAAAGGTATACAGAATGACAATAGCACAATGAGATAACAGGTCACTGACTCCAGCCTGAATTTTATCATGACTTCTAAAGCTAGATATCTATGTTAATGGATATTTGCATTTAAGGTTATTAACTAAGAAACAAAAACATACAAAAAGTATTTTTAATGCCAAAGCCCATCCCAGTCAACTACATATTCTAAGACAAATCTGAGATGTGGGAGAGAAGATGAAATACTCCCCCAGTCTCTTACCTGATAAAAGAATAAAAATACTTAAAAAAAAAATCTGCCAAACAACAAAGCTTCAATTTATTATACATGCTCATCAATTTAACCAAAAAAAAAAAAAAAAAAAAACCTTAAAAGCCTGAGGGTGATCCAACCCCTTTAATACCCAAGGCCCTAAGCACGCCACAGATCAAGGCCCAAGCCCCAGCCTGCTTTGTCTGCAAAAGATGAAAGCCGGGTGAAAACAGGTGAAGGCTTTTTTTGAATCATCACCTGCAATTAAGCAAAGGAAAACTAAGAGGAGCAGAGGTAAGCTGAACTCGCTTTAAAAAGACAACCCGGGAGCAGGTGGATGCTTGCTGAGGATTGCTGTGGTGTCTGCTGTCACTCTTTCACCAAATAATGAGCATTCACCGGGATTTCCTGCATGTGAACAACAGATTGCTTGGTGGGAAAGTGTGGTGGGTACTGCACAGGAAACACAAACACACACACACACAAACAGTGTCTGTATCTCACCTATAACTCTTTCAATGTGTTTTTTAACTCCTTGTCTCTGTTTTCATTCTTTTAAAAATACTTGAATAAGCATGATTATTAAGATCTTTTCAAAAGGTAATGGAGTTTTCACCAAGAACTTTGAGACCTGATCCGTTTCGCAAATAAGCTCTCAATCTCGAAATAGCATAATGATTTAAGTAGAAAGACAGTTTAGCACTAAACTTTATATTTTCATTTTTCAACTTCTTTTAAAAAATTTCCATTGTTTGAAAATGTCTCGTGTTTACATTCATGGATAAACCATCTTCTGCTTTAAATTGCTGGATATTGCCCAAATCCATTTCATCAGTCTAGCCTCTACCAAAATTTGTTATTGCTTTCTCAGAAATGAAAGAAAATGCAGAGCAAGCCATAAAACTTTGTTTTTACATATACAGTATATATATATATATATATATATATATATATATGTATGTATGTATTTGACAGTGTACATTTTTAACTAAAATATGCATTGGCTTTTAAAAAGTTCATTGTAAAAAAGAAACTGACACTCATTAATGCAGGCTTCAAATTAGTATGCTGCCAATAAGACACCCCAATTAAAATATCAAATAAACTTTTATTCCAAAAGAATCCCCAGCTGCATCAAAATGTATAAATGAGAAGTTAATAAGCCTAAATTCTCCTATGATATTAAGCTCAAAAGTTCTTACTTTTCTTCTAAAGATCATCTTGGAGGAACACAGGGAGAACTTATCCTCTTTGTGCCAGATATGTTTCAAAGCTTCTTAATTTCCACGTGCATTTTGACTGCTTTCATTTTTATAAATCAATAATAAGAATCAATACAAGCTTGCTTTCTGTCACTTAGAAGCTAATTATGACAATAATGCTTTAGGCAAACAGAGAATTGCTGTTTCTCAGCCTCTGGGATGTATCTTCTGAAAAAACAAAGTACCAGAAACTCTTTTAAATCATTTTTTAATCTCCATGTAAACATGGAGAATCATGATGACTATTAAATAAAACTTAGTTTCAGTCCCCAAGACCCTCACCCTAAATCTCTGAGTCAAACTTCGATAACCTCTAACTTTTTTGCATCTCTCTTATGGATCTCTTCACATGTTTTATATTTCTGTTATTTCTGCTCCTGTTTTATGCACACTGGCCTCCATACCTTGAGGCCCAGGCCAAGTTTCCATTCACCTTTCTGTCTGCCCCATAAGCGTACCCTTCATGAGTCAAACCAAATTTGTTGAGTCAAATAAAATTTAATCTTCTGGCCATATCTGCATCTTCAGTTCATATCCTATGGGTTGTCACTCCTTTTAAACTAAGCTGTTCAAACAATCCAAGGAAACAATGTTTTAAAGAATATTATTATTTTGACAAGGAAATGAGTGTAAACAGAGGCATGTTGGATAAAATATAGCTTTTTTAAAAAAACAAGTAAAACTACCATATCCAAAATAAAGTGGCATTTATTCTCAGTATAACCTGAATCTCCAACCAAATATCATCATACTACCCATAGGTTTTTTGTCCCGGCAAGCTACTCAAGTTATTTCAACATTCTTAAATACAGTTTTAAAATATGAAAAAGAATGTTATTGTAAGAAAAATGCAATATAGTGGGTTTTCTGGGTAAAACCTTAAGTAGTACATCATGAATGTGCCAGTTTGGCTTCTGTTAATCAAAAACCTAACATACAGGAAATAAATGCTTTATTCTCAATAGAAGCTGTCTGTAGATTTTGTCAGCTCAAACTAAGTATGAATGAACAAGGTATGAAATAACTGATATTGTTTTCTCTCCTAAGTATGTGAGTCTCCTGGTTTGCCAGTAATGAGAAAGTTTCATATGAATGGAATTCAGCAAAACTTATCATACTAGTGCTTAGGGGCAAAAATTAGCTACTTTAGGAAGTGGTAGATGGAGTTCCCATCCATAAAAGTGTTCAAGCAAGACTGAAATACAACAGTCTCTAGTATCAGATGGGAACTTGGACAAGTACCCATCCCTAAGTTCCTTGCCAGTAGTGAGATTTTATGAATCTAGGGTAACAATGTGCCTTATTGGCTATTCATGTAGTTGTTACTATGTCAGGATTTGGGGAAATAGGAAGGTTAGGATCTAATTTATCTCTTCATATCTAATTAATTTAGTACCTTCCAAGTAGCTAATTTTTCTTCTGCCTTCTAGTGTTCAAGGTGATAGCACTTTGAATATAAAAGAGGCCAAGTCTTTTTCAAAAATCAACTAGAGCTACAAGTGCTGCCTCATTTTCTCTTATGGCTCACACTGCTTGTATCTTTTTGAACCAATAATGTTTTTTCTGTAAGTACATTAACACATGCCAGCTTCAAGCCCTAGGGAAAGTTAGTTTCTGACAATGTTTAAATAATACCAATCCTTTGACTTTTAATCTGTCGCTGAGAATTGTGGAGATAGAAAAGAAAAGAGGGAGGAAGAGAAAAGTGACATTCATAATTGAGTAGTTCATTTAAAATGCTGAGCCTCAATTGCTCCTTCTGCAAAATAAAGTGACATATGCTCTTTATGCTCCCTTTCAGGCATTAACAATTTCTAAGTTATAAGGTTTTCAAAACACTAGTCCTTATTCTCTTTTGAATAATTCTTAACAAGGTCTAAGTCAGAACCATAACTTAATACACTCTGAGTGCACCCATATCAGGTAACTAGCACCTGGAATTGATAGAAGAAAAATAGAAATGGGGGTCTACTGATACCCAAAAAGCATCTATCTCTTTTCCCACCCATACCTGATATTTATATATCTTCTGCCACTACCATGGTTGTATTAATCTTGGCTGCTCTTCTTAAAAAAAGATGGTACTACAGTAATTATCAATTGTTCTCCAGACTCTCAGTCATTTTCCAACAAGTTGGTAAACTAACTGAAGGGAATTATTTGAGTCTGTAGCCATGGAAATATCTTTTCCATGTAAGACTAGCTATTATATACAGGGATGCAAATCAAATCTCAAGTTCATGGAAACCACATTTTAATTAGGGTTGCAAGATTGCATAAAAGATAATATCACCCAGTTAAATTTGAATTCCAGATAAACAGCAAAAAAAATGTTTAGTATAAGTATGTTCCAAATACTTCATGGGACATACTTATACTGAAAAATTATTTGTTATAATCTGAGGTTCAAATTTGAGTGGGTGTTTTTATTTTATCTTGATGAGACTCTGACCTCATCAAATCTGCACTCATCAACACTTTCTTTGTGTTAACCTTCTCTAGTAATCTGAGACTTCTCCTTAGTCCTAAAATAAGAAAAGGGAAGAAAACAAATCTTTAGGAATTATGTTTTATACACCATGATTGATACTCTGTATGTGTTTTTTAGGTATCTAAAAAATACTTACTGAGAAGAAGTCACATCATCAGTTTCTTCTCACAACTTAGGTTCTCCATTCTTTCCTGCCTTCTTGGCCATTCACTTAAAAACTATTACTGATTACCTCCTAAATGCTATGCTCCATACTAGATGCTAGGCACTGAGAAAGACTGGAGGTTCAACAATGAACAAGATAAATGGGACTAGATAGGGCTTTCATTTTAGTGGGAGGAGTCAGTCAAAAAATAAGTAAACGGCCTGCTTGGGTTAGGCCTGCCCCTTCCCTATTAGCTCAGTTTGTAGAAAGGCCCCTTGGCCTAAGTTCATGGTTCCTTCAATCATTCAGTACTATTCTAATAACTAAATGTTACTTGCAGTTTAGCTGCAGGCGAGCATTAGCTGGATTTCAGGTAGGGTTCTGCAAAGTGCATAGGTAGGCTTAGGTTTGCTTTCCCTCCCATATATTTCTCAGTAGCTTCACTCTAAGGAAAAATTACTAACATGTTAGAGGCCTGGGCTTTTAAGAATAGCCAGGTCTGATGTTTGAACGTCTACATTTACAAACTCATTACAAGATCAATGTGATTGGTTCATCCATCCCTTTTATCATCTCATCACACTCAGTCTGAATTTGCTTTCAGTTCGTCGAGCTATGGAAAATATACTTTTCCACATGGTTGGGCAACAGGAATGTTCTCCTCTTTTCTGTGCACATGTTCTCCTGGCAGGCATCCTAAACCTCAGAATATTAATCCTGATAAGTAAGTAACAAACAGCATGTCATAGTCATACTTGGCGCAAACCTGTGATCCTCTGCAAGGACTTGTACCAGGGATGGTTGTATATTAACACAGACTTCAATATATTGACTTCAAGTTTTGTGCATTTGGCCTAACCCCCTTGCCTTCTGCTGTGCATGTTTTTTTGACACGTTTTACAGCTTTTGAAAGAAGGCCAGATAACATTCAGCTTCTTGTAATATCCTGCAGTTCTCCCTTACTCAGATTTGCTTGATCTGGTTACACTCTTTGGCCTCCTTAATGTTAATTCAGTAATTTATTGCACACATTCTCTGTTTTCTTTAAAGTTTATCCAGATTCTTCAGTCCTCAGAATATATTCACTATTTAGTTATTTTTAATTCTCAACATCCAGACTATTTGCTAACTCATTCTTGACAATGCAACTATTCTCTCTGAAAGCCACGTGGTAATTGAATAGTGTAGATGACTTTGCAATTTCTTTTCCCAATATTTCAATTTTATCATTTGACCCTCAACTTTATTCATTCAAGAAATATTTATTGAGTATGTGCTACATGTATCACACCATGGAAAATATAAAAATAAAAGTACATTCACTTTTGACTGTCACTTCTGTTATTCAACATTGTACTGAAAATGCTAGCCAAAGCAATTAGGCAAGAAAAAGAAATAAAAGGCATCCAAATTGGAAATGATAAAAGTAAAACTTTCCATAATTTGTAAATAACATGATCCTATATAGAGAATATCCTGAAATTCTGATAGAGCTGATAGAACTAATAAACAAACTCAGCAAAGCAGCAGATTACAAGATCAACACACACACACACATACAAATAGTGATGTTTCTCTGTACTAGTAACAAACTATCTGAAGAGGAAATCAAGAAAATATTCCATTTATAGTAGCAACTAAAAGAATAAAATAGCATGAAATAAATTTATCTAAGGATGTTAAAGACTTGTATATGAAAAACTATAAAACACTGCTAAAAGAAATCAAATAAAACTTAAATAAATGGAAGTAAATTCCATGTTCTTAGATTGAAATACTGAGTATTAAGATGTCAATTCTACTCAGAATGATTTACAGATTCAACACAATGTCAATCAAAATTCCAACAGCCTTCTTTGCAGAAGTGTAAAAGATAATCATCAAATTCACACTGAAGTATAAGGGACCCCAAATAACTAAACATCTTGAAAAAGAAGAACAAAGTTGGAGGACTCACACTTCCTGACTTCCAAATTTATGACAAAGCTATAGTACTCAAAAGAGCATGGTACTGGCATCAGGACAGACAAATATATCAATGGAATCAAATTGAAAGTTCAGAAATAAGCCCTGACATCTATGGCCAATTGATGTTAGGCAAAGGTGCCAAGGCCACTCAATGGGGAAAGAACAGTCTCTTCAAAAACTGGTACTGGAAAAACTGGATCTCCATTTGCAAAAAACAAATAAATAAATAAATAAATAAAAGAGGACTCCTAATTCACACATATACAAAAATCAAATCAAAACAGATCGAAGGTTTAAATATAAGAGCTAAAATTATAAAACTCCCAGGTGAAAACATAGGAAGCATCTTCAGGACCTTGTGTTAGGCAATGGTTTCTTAATTTATTACCCAAAGCATAAGGAACAAAGGAAAAAAGATTTATGGAACATCATCAAAATAAAAAAAAATTATGCAAAGGACCTCATCAAAATAATAAAAGACAACCTACAAAATGTGAGAAAATTTTGGAAACTACATATCTGATAAGGGATTAATATTCAGACTATATAAACAACTCCTACAATTCAGCAACAAAAGGACAAACAGCTCAATTTAAAAATGGGCAGAAGACTTGGGTAAACATTTCTCAAAAGAAGATATACAAACAGTCAATAAGCACATGAAAAGATGTTCAACATTGTTTCAGTTTGCTAAAGATGCCAAAATGTAATATACAAGAAGCAGACAGGTTTTTAACAATGGGGATTTATTAGCTTTCAAGTTACAATGCTAAGACTGTAAAAATGTCCAAATTAAGCCATCAACAGGAGGATGCCTTCTCTGCAGAAAAGCTGCCAGTGTATGGGACACCTCTGTCATTTGGGAAGGTATGTGGCTGGTGTCTGCTGGTCCTTCTCTCCCAAGTTTTATTGTTTTAAGCTTCTGGCTTCAGCGGCTTTCTCAGTTCCTCCGAGAACTTTTCTCTAAGCTTCTCTGAGAGTTTCTATGTCCTTTATCCCCTTATAAGGGACTCCAGTAAAAGGATTAAGACCCACCTTAAATGGGCTGGGTCACATCTGTGCCAGTTTGAATCTGTGGTGGACCTCAGAAAAGCCTTGTCCTCTAATCCTCATTCAATACTGCTGGCTGGGAGCTTTTTGATTATTCCCAGGTGGATGTGACCCAGCCAATTGTGGGTGGTAACTTTTGATTAGATGGTTTCCATGGAGGTGTGTCTCCAATCATTCAGGGTGGGGTTACTTGCTGGAACCCTTTAAGAGGGAACCATCATGGGGGTGCACGGTGCAGGAGGAGGTACAAGGGTAGTTCAGTAGAATTCTTACTTGCCATGCGGAAGACCCAGGTTCAATTCCTGGCCCATGCACTTCCCAAAAACAAACAAACAAGCAAACAAAAAGAAAGAACAAACAAACAAAAAATTCAACAAATGGTGCTGCAATAACGGAATACTCACATGGAGAAAGAATGAAATGTGACCCCCACCATATAGCATCCAAAAAATAAAAAAAGAAAGAACCATTTTTGGAGAGAGACACAGATCCATGAGAGCTCAAACAGCCAGAGACCTTTGCAGATAAAGAAGGAAACCACCCCCTGGGGAGCTTCATGAAACAAGAAGCCTGGAGGAAAAAGCTAGCAGACATTGCCGTGTTCACCATGTGCCTTTTCAGTTTAAAGAGAAACCCTGAACTTCATCGGCCCTTCTTGAGTGAAGGTAACCTTTTGTTGGTGCCTTAATTTGGACATTTTTATAGATTTGCTTTAATTGGCACATTTTCAAGCCTTCTTAAACCAAGGTATCTTTCCCTGGATGCCTTAGATTAGAAATTTCTATAGACTTGTTTTAATTGGGACATTTTCTCAGCCTTAGAACTATAAACTTGCAACTTAATAAATTCCCCTTTTCAAAAGCCATTCTGTTTCTGGTGTATTGCATTCTGGCAGCTAGCAAACTAGAACACATCTCAATTGAAATAACCTAATCAAAAGTTCCCACTCACAAAAGGTCTGTACTCACAGGAATGGATTAAAAGAACATGGCCTTTTCTGAGGTACATAACAGCTCCAAACCACCACAAACATCATTAGCTATTAGGGAATTAGGGTAATGCAAATCAAAACAACGATAGGCCATTTTACATCCACTAGCATGGCTATATTTAAATTAAAAATAAGTGTTGGGGAGGATGTGGACAAACAGGGACCTTCATACATTGGTGCATCCATTGTGGAAAACACATTGGTGCATCCATTGTGAAAACACACAGACAGCTAAACTTTGAATTACCATATTCCTGACAATCCCACTTCTAGGTATATACCAAAGAATTGAAATCAGGGACTCAAATATATATTTGCACACCAATGTTATAGAAGAATTATTCACAAAAGCAAAAAGGTAGAAGCAGCCTAAGTGTCCATGAACACATACAAAATGTATACATATAATAGAATATTATTCAGCTGTGTAAAGGAATGAAGTTCTGATACATGCTACAACTTGAATGAATGTTGAAGACATCATGTTGAGCGAAATAAGCCAGATATGAAAGGACAAACAGTATATGATCTCATTTATATGAGGTCATTAGAATATGCAAATTCAGGGTAGTGTGATGGTGGCTCAGTAGCAGAGTTTTCACCTGCCATGCCAGAGACCCAGGTTCTTTTCCCAGTGCCTGACCATGTAAAAAAAAAAAAAAAAAGAATATGCAAATTAAAAAACTCAGAAACTAAAACAGAGGTAACAAGGGGATGGATGTGGGTGGGGAATGGAGAATTAGTGTTTAATTGAGACATTTAAAGATGTTTCATTAAATAAAAGAGGATGTTTAAGAAAAGAGGATGTGATGGAAAAGTTTGGGTAATGGATGGTGATGATGGTGGCACAACATTGTGATGTAACTAACATCACTGAATTGTATAATTGAAAGTTGATAAAATGGGAAATTTTCAATTGTATATATGTGACCAGAATTTAAAAAAAGAACTGTACAATACAAAATGTGAAGTGAAATCTAATGTAAATTATAGAGAATATTAATAGTAAAATTATAATAATATTGTTTCATCAATTGTAACAATGATAACACACTAATGAAAAATGTTAAAAATATGGAAAACTGCATGTGTGAGGGGTATATGAGAACTCTTTATTATATGAATGATTTTTCTGTAAACCTACAACTGCTCTAATAGTAAAATCATGATAAATTTCAAAAAGTACATTCCTGACCTCAAGAATTCATAACTCAGTGGAGGAACTCATAAAGCTTAAGTAATCACCAAAAAAGGAAGACACAGGAACATACAGATAAAGTACTATAGAAGTCTGAGAGGGAAAAAACATTATTTTTATGTTTGGAATTAGAGACCCAAGGAGGTGACATCTGAGGCAGAGTTTGAGAGTGTTAGAATTTGAATGTGAAGATATAAGGAGGGAGGGATTTGCAGGCAGGACGAACAACTTACCCAGACAAACAATTCCAGACTACTTTGGAAGTAGTACAAAGCACATATGGGCAATAATCAATCAGTCAGTTTGGCTGAAGGTACATAATGGGGAGCAGTGTAAAACAAGGTAGATGTTTACAAGTAGGAGGGAGGGAGCTGAGACCAATTGAAGCCCAATTTACAAATATTTCTTGAGCACCTATTATATCCCAGCTACTGCTCTAGGTCCTGGGAGAATCCATTACCCTCAGATAACTCACATTCTGTGGGGATAAAATAGGCAGTAATCAAATTAGTTGGTAAATATATCTTATTTTGATATTGGGACACACTGGGAAAAAATATATAGCAGGGAAGAGGCAAAAGAAATATCAATGTAATGCTGACATACATTTTTAAATAAAATTTTTAATTTTAGAATAGTTTTAGATTTACAGAGAAGATACATAGTACAGAGAGTTCCTGTGTATCCCTCACTCAGTTTAACCTATAACTAACCACCAGCATAGTTCATTTGTCACAGCTGAAAACCTACATTGACACATTGCTATTAAAACTCCAAACTTTATCTGGATTGGATTTCACTAGTTTTTCCACTGCTATTTTTTTCTGTTCTAAGATCCCACCTAGGGGACCACTTTTCATTAAATGGGTTTTTTTAGACTATAAGTTTGGGTTTACAAAACCTTCATGAACAAAATACAGGCTTCCCATATACCACCCCACCAACAACAACTTGTATTGATGTGGAACATTTGCTACAATTCATGATACTGCATTTTTATCATTGTACTATTAATTAGAGTCCATGGTTTAACTTAGGACTCACTTCATGTAGCGTAGTTCCATGGATATTTTTAAAACTTTCCATTCTATTATCAAATATAAAACCTACTTTTTCCCCTTTTAATCACATTCAAATATATGTTTCAATGCTGTTAATTGTATTCACAATGTTGTGCTATCATCACCATGAAACATTCTCATCATTCCAAATAGGAACCATTTCAAACCTTAACTAGATTCTCTATCTCTACTCTATCCCCTAGTAACCTATATTCTAGATTCTTATCCTATGAGTTTAGTTATTCTAACTGTTTTTGAAACAGTGAGATCAAGCAATGTTGTTCTTTTGTATCAGGCTTATTAAACTCAGTATGATGTCTTCAATCTTCATCCATGTATCAGGACTTCATTCCTTTTTATTGCTGCATAATATTCCATTGGTATGTATACATCATATTTTGTTTATTCATTCATCAGTTGATATACACTTAGATTGCTTCTATCTTTTCGTAATTGTGAATAATGCCACTTTGAACATTGGTGTGAAAATATCTGCTTGAATCCCTGTTTTCAATTCTTTTGGTTATAAACCTAGAAGTGGGATTGCAGAGTCACATGGTAGTTCTATACATAGCTTTCTGAGAAACCACCAAAGTATCTTCCACAGCAGCTGCACCATTTTACATTACCACCAGCAATGAATGAGTGTCCTATTTCTCTGCATCCTCGCTAACACTTGTCATTTTCTGTTTTCTTTTAGTAGTTGCAGTTCTAATGGGTATAATTGTTTGCATTTCCCTGATGGCTGATGATGTTGAGCATCTTTTCATGCAACTTCTTGCCAATTTGTAAATCTTTTTTGGAGAGATGTCTGTTCAAACCTTTTGCCCAGTTTTTAATTGGATTGTCATTTTTGTTATATTGAAGGATTTTTTAAATATATTATGGATATTAAATTTTTGATTTCCAAATATTATCTCCCATTGTCTAGGTTGTCATTTTAATTTCATGATGAAGTCCTATGAGGAACAAAAGTTTTTAATTTTGATGATGTCCCATTTGTCTAATTTTTTTTTCTTTTCTTGCTGGTCCTTTGGGTATAAAGGCTAAGAAACCATTGCCTAACACAAAGTCTTAAAGATGCTTCCTTATGTTTTCTTCTAGAAGTTTCATAGTTCGATCTCTTATATTAAGGTCTTTGATCCATTTTGAGTTGATTTTTTTGTATGGTGTGTGTAAGAGTCCTCCTTTCCTTTGAAATTGGAGATCCAGTTTTCCCAGAACCACTTCTTGAAGAGACTTTTCTTTCCCCATTGAATGGTCTTTGCCCCCTTGTCAAAAATCAATTGACCATAAATGTGAGAGTTGATTTTGGAGCTCGAAATTTGATTCTATTGGTCTATACGTTTGTTCTTTTGCCACTACCATGTTGGGGGGTTTTGTTTGTTTGTTTTTGTTCTTTGTTTCTTGCATGGGCAAGCACCAGGAATCAAACCTGGGTCTCCAGCATGGTAGGCGAGAAATCTGCCACTGAGCCACCATCGCACCGCCAACCATATTGTTTTGATTACTGTGCTTTTGTAATATGTTTTAATGTTCAGGAAGTTTGAGCCCCCCAACCCTTTTTCAGAATGGCTTTAGCTATTAATGGTCCCTTATTCTTCCATACAAATTTGATGATTGGCTTTTCCATTTCTGCAAAAAAGGTTGTTGAAATTTTGATTGGGATTACATTGAATCTATAAATTGCTTTGGGTAGTGTTGACATCTTAATGATATTTACTCTTCCAATTCATGAACAAAAATATCATCATTTTATTGAGGTCCTCTTTGATTTTTTTTTAACATATGATCATTCCGTTCTACATATATAATCAGTAATTCACAATATCATCACATAGTTGCATATTCATCATCATGATCATTTCTTAGAACATTTGCATCAATTCAGAAAAAGAAATAAAAAGACAACAGAAAAATAAAACAAAAACAGGAAAAAAATACATATAGTTTCTTTGATTTATTTTAGCAATGTTTTATAGTTGCCTGTGTATAAGTCCTTTACAATCTTGGTTGGATTTATTCCTAGATATTTGATTTTTTTAGTTGCTATTGTGAATGGAATTTTTTTCTTGATTTCTACTTCCAATTGTTCATTGTTTATATATAGAAACATTACTGATTTGAAGGTGTTGATCTTATACCCTGCCAGTGTATGGAGTTCATTTACTAGCTCTAGGTGCTTTGTTGTGGATTTCTGAGGATTTTCTATATATAACATGGGGAAAGTTTTACTTCTTCTTTTCCAATTTGGATACCTTTTGTTTCTTTTTCTTGCTTAATTGCTCTGGCAAGAACATCCAGTACAATTTTAAATAACAGTGGCAACAATGGGCATCCTTGTCTTGTTCTTGATCTCAAAAGAAAGCTTTCTGTCTTTCATCATTATGTAGGATGTTACCTGTGGGCTGTTCATATATGCCCTTTATTATGCTGAGGAAGTTTCCTTCTATTCCTAGTGTTCTGAGTTTATATCAAGGAAGAGTGCTGTATTTTGTTAAATGCCTTTTCTGCATTAATTGAGATGATCCTGTGATTTGTTTTCCTTCATTCCATTAATGTGGTGTATTACCTTAATTGATTTTCTTATGTTGAAACAATCTTGCATACCAGGGATAAATCCCACTTGATTATGGTGTACAATTCTTTTAATATGCTAATGGATTCAGTTTTCTGGTGTTTTAATGAGGATTTTTGCACCTATACTCATAAGAGATATTGGTCTGTAGTTTTCCTTACTTGTGGTATCTTTATCTGGCTTTGGTATGAGGGTGATGAATGAATTAGGAAGTGTTCCCTCCTCTTCAATTTTTTTGGAAGATTTGAGCAGAATTTGAGTCTTCCTGGAATATTTGGTAGAATTACCCTGTGAAGCCAAATGGTCTCCCTCATTGGGAGGTTTTTTATTATTCATCCAATCTCTTTACTGGTTATTGATGTGTTGAGATTTTCTATTACTTCTTGAGTCAGTGGAGGTAGTTCATGATTTTCTAAGAATTTGTCTATTTATCTAGGTTTTCTAATTTATTGTCATACAGGTGTTCATAGTATCCTCTTATAGTCCTTTCTATTTCAGCAGGGTCAGTAGTAATGTCTCCCTTTTCATTTCTAATTTTAGTTATATATATCTTCTTTTTCTTTGTCTGTCAAGCTAAAGGTTTATCTATTTTATTGATGTTTTCAAGGAGTCAACTCTTGTTTTTATTGATTCTCTCTACTGTTTCTTGGTTTTGTTTTGTTTTCTATTTCATTTATCTCCATTCTAATCTTTGATATTTCCTTCCTTCTGATCATTTTGGGTTAAGTTTTCTCTTCTTTTTTTGTTTTTCCTGTTTTGATATGAGGCCTATTATTTGAAGTTTTTCTTCTTTTTTAATGTAAGCATTCAGACCTATAAAATTCCATCTCAGCACGGTCTTCACTGCATCCCACAAGCTTTAGAATTTTGTATTTTCAAAAATCAATCACCTCAAGATATTTCCTAATTTCTCTTCTAATTTTCAATTTAACCCATTGGTTGTTTAAGAGTATGTTGCTTAATTTCCATATAGTTGTGAATTTCCCATTTCTCCTCTGTTATTGAATTCCAGCTTCATTCCATTGTGGTAAAAGAATATACATTGTATGATTTCAATATTTTTTAATTTATTGAGACTTGTTCTGTGAACCAACATATGGTCTATCCTAGAGTATGATCCATGGACATCAAAAAGAATGTATATTCTGTTTTCATTGGGTGCAGTGTTCTAGGTATATCTGTTAGGTCTAATTGGTTTAGTGTATCATTCAAGTTCTGTACATTCTTATTGATCTTTTGACTAGACATTTTATCATTATTGAGACTGGGGTGTCAAAGTCTCTTACTATTAATATAGAACCATCAGTAGTGCCTTCAAATATATCAGTGTTTGCTTCATATATTTTAGGATTCTGCTGCTTGGTGCACATAAATTCCTTACTGTTCTATCTTTCTGTTGAATTGTCCCCTTTGTCAGTATATAATGACTATCTTTGTCCCTCATAGTTGTTTTTGACTTAAAGCCTACTTTATCCAATATTAATAAAACCATCCCAGCTCTCTTCTGGTTACTACATGCCTGGTATATTTTTTCCATCATTTCACCCTCAACCTACTTTTATCTAGGACTTTAAGGTGAGTCTCTTGCAGACGCATATAGTTGGGTCATGCTTTTCATCTATTCTGTCAATTTCTGCCTTTTAACTAAGGTGTTTAACCATTTACATTTATAATCACCACTGAAAATACAGGATATTCTTCTGGCAATTTGGTATTTAGCTTTTACAAGTCTTATATCTCTTTTATCCATCACTCCTGTTAAAATCTATTTTATGTTTTTTTGTTTTGTTTTGTTTTTTTGCTTTTTTGTGTTATAGCATATTGCATGCCTTCTCGTTTCTATCTGCATATATTTTTCAACTACTTTCCTTGGGCTTACTATGGGCTTAAACTTCAATATCCTAAATATATGACAATCATATTCAGTAGCATGCACATATAATTTTCTGATACCCTTTTGTCCCTCCGCTATTTTTTTGTACTTATTACCACTTATATCTTCAAACACTGCCTGTCCACAAACCTAGACTTATTATTAGTTTTATGCATTTTCATTTTAGTACCTCTAGGAAATAAGAAGAGTGGTTACATACCAAATAATACAATACAATAATACAGACATTTGTTATTACCCAAACTGTTACCTTTCTGAAGGTCTTTATTTCTTTATACTGCATCGAACCACTGTCTAATGTCCCTTCCTTTTAGTATAAATAATTTCCTTTAGGTCTAGTGGTGATGAAGTCCTTCAGTTTTTGTTTTTCTGAGAATGTCTTAATCACTCCCTCATTTGGGGGGAGGGGGATGCATGGTCCAGGAATCGAACTCGGGTTTCCCGCATGAAAGGCTAGCAGTATACCACTGAACCACCCATGCACCCTTCATTCCCTCATTTTTGAGATGAAGTTTCATCAGATATGAAATTATTGGCTGGTAATTTTTTCATCACTTTAAATATTTCAACCTATTGCCCTCTTGCCTCCATACTTTCTGGTGAGAAATTGGTACTCCATCTAACTGGGACTCCCTTGTACATTACATGTTGCTTTTCTCTTGCAGCATTCGGAATTCTCTCCTTGTTTTTGCATTTGATAGTGTAATCAATATATGACAGGATATTTTTTCCCTTGTGTTTATCCTATTTGGTGTAATCTGAGATTTCTGTATGTGCATATTCACGTCTTTTGCTAAATTTGGGAAGTTCTCTGTCATTATTTCTTTGACTATTCTTTCTGCCCCTTTCTTTGTTTCTTCTCCTCCTGGGATTCCCATAATGTGTATATTGGTGCACCTGATGCTGTGCCATTGCTGTTTTAGAATATTTTCACTTTTAATATTTCTTTTTCCTTTCTGCTTGTGATGATTAGGTTCATGTGTCAACTTGGCCAGGTGATGCTGATCAGTTGTCTGGTCAAGCAAGCACTGGCCTATGTGTTGCTGTGAAGACATTTTGTGAACTTAAATCATCAGCACATTGATTACATCAGCAGTCAGCTAAGAAGGGTGTCCTCCACAATGAGTAATGTTTAATCAGTTGAAGGCTTTAAAGGAAAAATCAGAAGAGAAAATCTCTCTCCAATTCAGCCAGCCAGCCTCTCCTAGGGAATTACTGAAGATCTTCATTGGAGTTGCCTGCTCACAGTCTGCCCTATGGTATTTATACTCATACATCCCCACAGTTGAGTGAGCCACTTTTACAAAATTTCATATTTACATATATCTCATGTTGGTTCTGTTTCCATAGAGGACCATGACTACTACAGCTTTTGATACCTGGAGTGATTCTTGAGAAATAGAATCTTAAAAATGGGTTTTTGCAATTGGTTTTCTACTCTGATTAGACTCAAAGGCACTAGCTCTATTTCCAATAATCAAGATGGCACTGACAGTCCATAGCATGAGTTGGCATAGAGATATGCAAAATATCACCACTTGATTCTGCTAATTGTATGCTTATACAAGACAAAGTTCTGGGTGACATGTTTTTAGCAGCTTAACAGAGTTTTATAGAGTTAAAAGGTATAATGATGTTGGCTGATTGTTCTTAGATAGGCTGGATACAGTTATAAAAGAAATGGATAAGCTGAAGGCTTCAAATTTGCAGCTTAAGCACTGTATGAAAGATGTAAAAGTTTCTATGTGTGCCCTGAAAGAAAATCTTACTTCCTATGGCCACAGACTTGAGATCTCTGAAAACCAGATCCAGAGTCTCTCTGGGTGAGTAAGCAGATTTACAACATAAACTAAATTCTCAACCACGTAGGGTGTTTGCTGTTAAAGTGAGGGCATTGATTAGAAATAAAAAGAATCCTGAAATTTGAGATGGGGATATATGGGTTGAAAATGATGGCAGTGGGGACACTGAAACCCTAGATTCTACTGAGTCTTTGCTAGATAAACCTGTAATGGTCTGCTCTGAGGAAACAGCTACCCCACCTCCAGCCTGCCCTGAGGAAAGAGCCACCCAATTTCCAACTTGCCCTGAGAAAATAGCTTTCCCTCATACAGTCTACTCTGAGGAGTCTGTCATCCAACCTCCAACCTGTAACCACCTCCCTTGAGGAAACAGCCCTCACCCCTTTGTCTGTAGAGATGAATCCTGTTTTACCAGATGAAACTGCAATGGACTGCTCAGAGGTAAGTGACTTAAAAAGCACTTCTAATTCTTCTCATGACCCACCCCCACCACCCCTCTTTTCTTCAAAACCTATAATTAGACTAATGACCCAACAGGCCCTGGAAGGTGAGATACAAAGTATGACCCATGAGGAGGCATGCTATACTCCAGAATAACTGCATGGATTTTCCAATTTAAATAGACAGAAACCAGGGAAGTATGTGTGGGAATGAATATTAATGGTGTGGGATAATGGTAGAAAGAACATTGTTCCAGTTTGCTAGCTGCCGGGATGCAACACACCAGAGATGGACTGGCTTTTAATAAAAGGGGACTTATTTTGTTAGTTCTTCAGAGGGAAGGCAGCTAACTTTCAACTGAGGTTCTTTCTTACATAGGAAGGCACAGGATGGTCTCTGCTGGCCTTCTCTCCAGGCCTCTGGGTTCCAGCAACTTTCCCCGGGGTGATTTCTTTCTGCCTCTCCAAAGGCCTGGGCTGACCTGTGAGTGCTGAGTTGAGGTATGCTGAACTGCTTTGGCTGTGCTACATTGCACTCTCTCATTTAAGCACCAGCCAATTAAGTCAAACATCATTCATTGCAGCAGGCATGCCTCCTAGCCGAACTGCAGATGTCATCAGCAACAGATAAGGTTCATGTACCATTGGCTCATGTCCGCAGAAACAGAACTAGGTGCCTTCACCTGGCCAAGTTGACAACTGAATCTAACTACCACATGTCCACTCCTTGTCAACTTGGCAACTACAAGCATCACCTTAAACAATATTAAGGTGAAAAAAATTCTCTTCTGGCTGTGGACCTGTGAATCTCAAAACAAGTTGTCTGGTGCCAATATGCAAAGGAGGATATTCACAGGATACAGGTTTTCATTTCCATAGTAAGAAATTGGAAGAACACAGATGTAAAACCTACAGGGCAAACACCATTGGATTTCAAAGTCTGAAAGTCATTCATCCTTCAGCTTTAGAAAGTGGCAGTCCCACCCTTTCCGAGGGTCTATGCAGTGGCCCACCTCTTTCCAAATCAACCTCAGGGGACAATGAGGAAACCACCTTTTTCTCAGCTATACTCTCTCCAGGCATCAGGGCCACACCTGGGCTCTCTGTCATTTCCGGGACACATGCTCAACCCCTCCATGTAGTGACAGCCAGGCTCTCCCCAGTCCCCCAAAGAGTGTGCTCTACCTTCTCCAAAGCCTGAGGCTGCACAACTCTTCCACTGCAACAAGGTGGGAGACTCATCCTCACCCTTCAGGGTAAACTCACCCTCTCCACATATAAGGGTGGTTCCACTCTCCTGGCCAAGGTTTCCTGGCTTCAGACCTGAGCTTCCATGGTTCTCACTCTGCAAACTCCAATTTGTCCCTCTGTGTCCCCCTTTGTACAGATTGGCAGTGGTTCCATTTACACCAGCAGTCTCTTCAAGCACTCCAGGACTTCTCCATCATTCTCTTCACAGTTCCTACAAAATCTTCCCCTTAGCCATCCATAAAAAACTGCTCCAACATATCTGGTATTTGCAAACTGCAGCAGCACCCCACTCTCCAGTACCAAATCTGTTCTAGTTTGCTAGCTGCTGGAATGCAACACACCAGAGATGGATTGGCTTTTAATAGAAGGGGATTTATTTTGTTAGTTCTTCATAGGAAAAGCAGCTAACTTTCAACTGAGGTTCTTTCTTACGTGGGAAGGCACAGGATGGTCTCTGCTGGTCTTCTCTCCAGGCCTCTGGTTCCAGCAACTTTCCCCGGGGTGATTTCTTTCTCCATCTCCAAAGGCCTGGGCTGAGCTGCAAGTGCCGAGATGAGGTATGCTGAGCTGCTTTGGCTGTACTACATTGCACTTTCTCATTTAAGCACCAGCCAATTAAGTCAAACATCATTCATTGCAGCAGGTACACCTCCTAGCCAACTGCAGATGTCATCAGCAACAGATAAGGTTCACGTACCATTGGCTCATGTCCACAACAACAGAACTAGGTGCCTTCACCTGGCCAAGTTGACAAATGAATCTAACTACCACAAACATAAAGCTGGATCAAGCTGAATTTATTGATATAGGCCCACTAAACAAATATTCTGGATTTAATGTTGTAGCTCAAGGGGTTAGAGTGTTAACTATTTGGGTGGTTGGCTGAAACATGGATCAAAACATGGCCAGCATTACCTGAGGTTGAAATGCCATAACTGACTTGGTATAATATAGATGAGGGGAGCCAAAGGCTTAGAGAGACTGGAATGGTTGAGTGGATTTTTCATGGATGACCTGCTCAAACTCCCCAGAAATGTACAGATGACATACTCTTCACCAAGACTGTGAAGAATAAATTTGTAAGACTAACTCCACCATCTCTGAAGATCTATGTAGTCACCCTTCTCTGTACGTCAGATACTATTGTGGAAACTGCTATCATTGAGCTGGAATCCTTAAATACAATGGGGATGATCAGATCCTGAGTTCGCAGAAGCCATATGGCAGTACTTAATCACCAAAGACAAGGTAGGCATGGCTACCATCGTGGACAGCACACTCAAAGCAGCAGTCAAAATACTCTGACTTGCAGAGACCAATGGCATTGGCTAGTGGATCATGGGATACCTTTAGAAGTAAAATAGATAGGCAGTCTACTAAATTCTTGTTTGAGTTGTATAGGAAGAAGAGTTCTAGGTCAAGTGAACAAAAGTCTAACTTGAATTTAAAAAAAAAAAAAAAACAGAGTCACAGCTCCTTAATCAATTCCCAGTCTGAGAAAGTTTACAAATTCAGAATCCCTTGAATGAGGAGAAAGCCAGGTCCCCTTGGGTAAAGAATCTGTTACACTGTCAAAAATTTATATTGATAATCTTCCTCCCAGCCTTCCTCAAGGAGACCTATGGCCTTTTATCAGGGTAAGTGTGTACTGTGGAAAAGGATTATTGGCTCAGAAGTGACATTAATTCCAGGAGACACAAATCATCACTCTCTCCACCTTTGGTCAGAGAGGTGAATTATGGAGGTCAGGTGATCAATCTAGTTTTAGCTCCAGTCCACTCACAGTGGCTCCCAGACCCATTCTGTAGTTATTTCCCCAGTTCCAGAATGCATAATATGAATAGACATACTGAGCAACCTGCAGAATACCCAGATTTGCTCCCTGACTCATGAAGTAAGGGCTATTATGGAGGAAAGCCACTAGAACTGCCCTTACCTAGCAAAATAGTAAATCAGAATCAATGCAGGATTCCTGGAGGGATTGCAGAAGGATGCAGGGGTGGTGATTTCCACTACATTCCCATTCAACCCTCTTATTTGACCTGTGCATAAAACAGATGGGTCTTGGAGGATGACATGGATTATTCTAAACTTAACCAGGTGGTGACTCCAACTGCAGTTGCTATTCCAGATGTGGTATCATTGCTTGAGCAAATTAACACATCCCCTGGGACCTGGTATACAGCTATTCATCTATAAAATGATTTTTTCTCAATAGTTATTAGTAAGGACCATCAGAAAGAGTTTTCTTTCAGCTAGCAAGGCCAGCAGTATACCTTCACTGTCCCATCTCAGATGGTCAGCCTGCTATGTGGTGTTTGGTTGATTACATTGAAAAACTTCCATCATAGAAGGGGCAGTAATCTGTTCTAACTGGAATAGGCACATATTCTGGATTTGTGCCTTCCCTTCACACAATGCTTCTGCTAAAACTACATCCATGAACTTACATATGCCTCATCCACCATCATGGTATTCCACACAGCATTGCTTCTGATCAAGTAACCCACTTCACAGCTAATAAAGTGCAGAAATGGACACATGCTCATGTAATTATCTGTACTTACCATGTTGCCTATCAACCTGAAGCAGCTGGATTGACATAATGATGGAATGGTCTTTTGAAGACTTAATTACAGTGCCAGGTAGGTGGCAATACCTTGCTGGGCCGGGACAATGTTCTCCAGGAGGCTGTGTATGCTCTGAATTGGTGTCTGCTCTATGGTGCTGTTTCTCCCAAAGCTGGGATACATGTGTCCATGAACAAGGGGTGGAAATGGGAGTGGTACCACTCACTATTACCCTTAGTGAACCACTAGCAAAATTTTTGCTTTCTATCCCCAAAACCTTGAGCTCTGCTGGTCTACAGTTCAAGAAGGAGTGCTTCCACCAGGAGATATACAACAACAATACCATCGAACTGGAAGTTAAGACTGCCAACTGGCCACTTTGGGCTTCTCATGACTCTAAATCAACAGAAAAAGAAGAGAATTACTGTACCAGTTGGGGTCATTGATCCTGACTATCAAAGGGAAAATAGGACTGCAACTACCAATGAAGGTAAAGAAGAGTTTGCCTGGCATGCAGGAGATCCCCTAGGGTGTCTCTTAGTACTACCATGCTCTGTGATTAAAGTCTTTTGGACTCATGCATCTCCACAGTTGCATGAGATGCTTTTATTAAATCTCATATTTACAGATATCTCCTATTGTTTCTGTTTCCCTAGAGAACCCTGACTACTACACTGCTCCTCAACCTGACTCATTTCAAGTGTCTTTTCTTCAAGTTCACTGATTCTTTCTTCTGCCAGCTCCAATCTGATCTTGAAATCCTCCTAGGCATTTTTCACTTCCTTTATTGTGGTCTTCAACTCCAGTAGTTCTTTTTGGTTCCTTTTTAAAATTTCTCTCTCTTTACTGAGAATCTCATACTGTTCATTCATTGATTTCCTGAAATCCTTTAGTTCTTTCTTTGTAATTTCCTGCATCTCCTTGAACATTTTTAAGATCAATTTTTTAAAAGTTTTGTTTAGTATATCCATATTCCTCATCTTCACTGTTTTTTCTGTGTCTTTATCCTCTTCTTTGAATGGGCCATCATTTCCTCTTTCTTTGTTTGCGTTGTTCTATTTTGCTGAACACTGTATTTTTAATATTTTAAAAATGTTAACTCAAGGATTTATTTCCTGAGATGTCTTTTCTTTTTTGACCTACTGATGATAAGACAAAGGTTTTTTTAAACTTCAGCCCTCCTATCACAAAGGTCTGCCCAAGGTGAATGAAGTATGCAGGGTTTTCCCTACCTTTCTGGGTCTCTGTCTTGTCCTGGACTTTGGCTTGTTAGCTATTTTGGAGCTCTCTGGTACAGGAGTTTGGTTGCCCCCTCTGTTTTCCATACACAGACCTCCTTCTTCTGGGTATTTGACATTGGCAGTCCTTTGTCCCAGAATGTTTGCCTCTATAGTATTTTATACTCCTTTTGTTGTCTCACTGCTGCTTTTGCCTGGAGGGCAAATTCCAGGAGCAGGGTCACCCTGGAGAGGACTCTCCCAAGACGGTGTTGGCCAGCCAAAACAGGGCCAGGGACCAAGGATGCGGGTGCTGACCAGCTCCAAGCTATCCCAGGGAGGGGATCAGGAAGGGCTCCAAAATCTTATCTGATGACTCCCCAGAGCTGAGCTTTCCTGGCCTTCCCAGAAAATGCAGCCCTTCAGCCAACTGTTCCCTACAGCCATAAAGAAGTGCTGAGTCTTTAAATCTCTACTGCCTCTGCCCCTGTCTGGGGCTGCCACTACCTTTGTCAGGGCCAAGTTGAGATAGTAGCTGCCCTGAGAACTGGAAAACAGTGTTCAAAATTGACTAATCAAAACTTGTGATCTGTAATCAACCATTTCTACCCCTGTCCTTGGGGAAGAGTATTTTTATTTCCCTTTCTGTCAACAACAGCTAATCAGGGACGGGACCCCATTATAGCCTACTACAAGAGTGGGAGATGGGTGCTAGTAGCCACATGCAAGGAGTGAAAATTATAGTTCTTTACCATAATTTATCTGCCTCTTCCTCCTGCTATTTCCTGGCCTCCGAATTTTCAAAATAGTTTTTTCAGACAATTCCTGC
>PVIY010017596.1:0-49140 GCA_004026745.1 Myrmecophaga tridactyla | reverse complement strand
TTGTTTCCATAACTCCATCCATACAATATGATCACCAGGAAGTACATATAAATGTAAACATTGGTGGAAAGAGTGTGGCCAATTCCTGAGAACACAAAATCCAAATTTGAAGTGATTTTGAGCACTAGTAGGTGTTAGAAGAAAACAGAATGAAATTCAGATGAATAAATGCAAGGCCGTACATGTGAGCATTAAGAATAACAGGCTATATACATATTTGATGGAAAAAGAACATAAAATTTACCATTTTAACCATTTTTAAGTATACAGTTCAGTAGCATTATTTATTTTTATAGTGCTGTGCTACCATCACCAACTTTCATGGTTAGACTTTTTCATCACACAGACAGAAACTCTTTACCCATGAGGCAAAAACTTCCCATTCCTCCTCTCCTCTCCCTGCATTCCCACCTGTGGGTAACCCCAAATGTAGAAAGGAATTGATTTTGCATGCATTCATTCAACAAAAGCTGAAGGCTTAATACCATAAAGGAGTGGATCGGGTTAGGTTTATGGATTCTGGAGCCAGAGTGCCTGGGTTTAAACTGAATTCCAGCTTCATCACTTAGTGGCTGAATGATCCTTGGGAAGCTAATTATTGTAGTCTCTCTGAGACTCAGTTTTCTAATCTATAAAATGGGGATAAGATAGTACCTAATACATTACTAGGAGGATTCAATATGGTAATGTTAGAGGAGCTTAGAATAGGTAGGTGCTCAGAACACAGCAATTTCTATATGTCAGATTGCTAAATAAAATTGCATTCGATGAGTAATGAAAAAAGTGAACATGTAGGCCAGTAAATGACCAGTCTGCTACAAAGTATTATAAGTATATTCAAACAAGGCTCAAGACATAAAACTGTGGCACAATAAGCCTAAAACATTTTCTGAATCGCCCGAGCTTTTAAGCAGGCGCTATTTGAGGCTATGGCGTTCCTTTAGAAAGATTAGAGCCACCAAAATGAATGGGGTTGGAAAAGGAGGTAATATGACTGATCCTCAAGGAAAGGTGAAATATTTCCTTTGATCACAATAACTGTCCTAACAAAGAAACTGATTACCCAATGCTTGATATCTTCCCAGTAAATGAAACAAGAGAAATTAAGCAAGCACACTGTGCAGGCTTCAAAGTAGAAATGTAGAAACATTTATGTATCTCAAGAATTGCAAAGCATTAGAAAGGATTGCTAAGAAGGGCTAAGGAGTCTATTCCTTTGGAGGTTCTTCAAACAAGGATAGATAGAGTCTATCTGATCTACCTGGGATGGGGTAAAATCAGTGCTGAGTGAAGATTAATGGCACAAACTGCTGCTTCAAGGCCTCCTCTATCCAGCGCTCTCAGAAAGTATAACTATATATTACCCATCAAAGTCCCTCATCCATTGGATTTGAAGAATTCTCTCAGAATAGAAAAGGGCAACACTATTTTACATATGTGAGTTCTGAGTAAAACTTTAATAATGTATTGATGAAACTTTATTACTGTTCAGTTATTTTACCGAACAAGCTACCTGCAAATACCTTTCAATTAGGAACAGGTCTCATGAATCTGAAACCTTAGCAGTTCTTTTGAATACTTGTTCCCTGGCAGACTAATGGCATGCGCTGTTTCTCAAGCAAACCATTAAAATTCCAAATAAGGGAAAGGATAAAACAGAGTTTAAAGAAAAGATAATCACCACAGACTAATTCTTAACTCTACTAACTAAGTAAGGGTGTGTAATATCAGGAACTAGGGAAGAGAAGGGGGGGTGGTTTATTTAATAACAGCACTTATCTCCCAAGTGATTATTCCAACAGCAGTAGGTAACACTGAGTAAAGTTTACTTGGAAAAAACGTATATCCTTAAAAACACAGTTATCTTTCAATTCATTTATTTTCCTATCAAATGTGCCTCTGACCCCACAGTGACCTGTATCATGATTATGTCCACCAAAAGCAAAGGACACCAGGTTGAAGCCAGAATCAACAGGGTGTTTGGTCCTAGAAAGTGAGTTTAACAAAAATGCATTTATTTTAGAAATTCACAGATAATTATCAAGCACTGTAATTGGAAGGGGGTGGGGAATAAAAGGCTTTTTTTTTAAATCTATTGATGGACTTGTGTTAACCACTCAGAATGTTCCTCAGCAAAGTATGGTGACTACAGAAATTATTTACACTGAAAATCTTCACTTCAGTGTTGAGATTTGCATTTTGAGGAGAATGAACTATTGTTCCCTGCCTGTCCCATTATCCACTAAAGAACACTGAAGCAATTTAAAAATATTTAACCATTCTTTGCGATATCTTATCTGAAGTCATGTTGGGAAATATGTGTTTGAAGATACAATTAGAAAAAGCACCGATTAGAGGGGAAAACGTTCCTAGAAGTGATCCATAGTATAAGCTTTAAAGGAGAATTTCCAGAGGTTTGGGGAGAAAAAAAAACGAGGTTGATCCTTATCAATTAATTAAAAAGAATGAAATAACACCAGACAAAGGGGAAAGAAAGTTAAGAAACTTAAGGAGAAGTGGGAGCAGTTGCTCTCCATTCATCGATTAGCAAATTAAGGCGTTCTAGGAAAGGGGGAGGGGGGACAAGCAGCCTTCTGATTCACTACAGGTTCCTCCTTTGACTCACTAGAGGCTTGGGCTGGCTCTGAATTGAAAAAGGCTCCCTCTATATAATGCACCGCACTGTTAGCCTGATGGATGGGCTTTTTCATTTTTCCGTCAATGCCTAAATTTATATAAACGTATCAATTTCGGCGTAAGTAATACTCTCTCGTTTCTAGAGTTTGGAGAACAACCATAATAAAGTAACACTCCACTCCGTCTCGAAGCTGTGTTGTTTTAAGATATCTGCAAAATGCTTTTCATTCATCGATCAGCTTCGCTGGCAAAACACAGAGAGGGTGATGGAAATCCAGCGTTTTTCTTGATGGCCTGAGGTCGTTAAGGATTTCAGCTTCCCGATTTGAGCAGCCCGCGCCCTCGCAGCATCCCCTGGTCTCTCTCTGCCTCCCTCAGTTCTGCTCGCAACCAGCCAGAGGATTATCTCTCCCCGACACGTTTCATTCACAGAGCCCCAGAGCAGCACAGATTCGGTTGGAGCTAAGAGCCGGAAAACACGCACTCAGGCTGCTCCGCAAGTTTTTGGAGACCAAGTGCAACCCGCAGCCGCGCCGGGAAAGGGGGTGGGGGCTCTGAGGCTCCCGGGAGAAGAAAGGCAGTGTCTGTTAGTGTCCGGGCACCCGGGAGAACACGGGTTCCGCCGACCTCGAACCGAATTCAGTTGGGCAACTGAAGCACCCACTTAAACTGGCTCGGCTGCCAAGTAAAGGCAGGCGGCCGAGGCCGCGCTCAGGACGGGGAGCAGAGCCTGGTGGTCAGAGTGTCCCCCGAACCACAAGTGATCAACCGCCAAGTGAAGGGAGCACTGAGGGACCATCACGGGAAAGCCCGCCCCAAATCCGAAACAGGCATCCATGAACTACTCAAAGCAGCCCTAAAGTGCAGCCGGGCCTCGACGGGCGAGCCCCTCCACCAGCCTCGCCAGCCCCCCGCCGGGACGCCGTGCTCTTCGCCTTCGCGAAGAGGAAGGAGGTGGAGGGGCTGGAGGAGCCCTTGAGTCTCTCCACAGCCCCCGCCGGCGCGCGGGCGGGAGGGAAGAAGGCGCCACTCAGACTGTGGCGCTGGGCAAACTGCGGCCGCAGTTCTCCCAAGTTTGCCCGGGCAAGAGGCGCGGGCTGGGCGCCTAGCTCCATGGTCGCCCCCGAGGGTCCCATCCTCCCCGGCCGGCCCGACCCCTACCGAAAACCAAGGGGCAGCAGAGGCGCGAGAGGAAAGGGAGGGAAGGAGGGAGCGCCCGCGTGCGCACACAATGAGGCGGCTGAGACGCACACCTTCCCCCGCGGGAGAAGCCGCAGGAGCATCCATCGCCCGCCGCCGAGACGCGGCGTCCCGGGGAGCCTCGGCAGAAAGTGAACCCCGACAACTTAGCAACAGGGGGAAGAAGGAAGGCGCCGGGCGGCGAGGGAAACGTGCCGCCGCGGCGGTCTGCAGCCTGCCCGGGTCGCGCTCCCGCGCTTACCTGCGATCTCCTGGTAGGGGATGTCCGCCAGGCTGAATCCCTTGGCACCGTACGCCTGACGGACTTCGCCGCAGCTCCGAGCTTTCACATCCGCCCTGGCAGGGAGGGACAGCAGCAGCCCCGAGAGGGGAAGAATCGCAGCCCAGATCCAAGAAAGCATGGTGCAACATGCAAATCCAGCTCGGCAAAGCCCAGGGCCCGTGCGCTCTTCACCTTGCCCCTCAAGCCGAAAGCCCGCCAGAGCCACCGGCGCGCTCCTCGCAGCTGCCCAGCGTCACCCCCTTCCGCCGGCCGAGGGGACGAGCAGCGCAGCCCTCTGGACTGCGCTCAGCAAACTTTTATAAGCCAGATGGAGGATGGCAAGCCAACCAGGGCTGGCCGGGAAAGCAGCCGCCTTGCTCTTCTAGCCCCCCAGATCGAATACGGTGCAATAAAAACGAGAGGAGAAGGAAAAGCAATGTTATAAAAAAAAAAAACAAAAAAAAAAAAACGACCAAACACCATGCGGGTGCAGGGCTGCTATCCGAGTGTTGAGCCGCGCAGTCCTGAAGCGCTGCGAGCTCGGCTCGCCTGAGTGTGCAGCCAAGGTAGGAACGCGCGCCGGCTCTCCCGGGAGGGAGATGGACAGACGAGCGCGAGTGTGTGCGCGTGAGTGTCGGTGTGAGCGCGGCGTTCTCGGGGAGGTGTGTGCGTGGAGGTATGTGCAGGGGAGATACGGGATCCAGGGAAAACCTGAGGGAGCCTGTGAGAGTCCTCCTGAAATAGGAACAGAGAAATCCTGGAGACAGACACTTGGAGGCAAGAGGGAAGGAGAAAGGAGGGGAGAGAGAAACGTGCTACACATTGCACAGCCGAAATTCAGAGGCAGAGTCGAAGGCAAAACCTGGACTGGATCTCTCGCTGGTTGGTGTTGGGGGGGGGCGGAAATGTTCCTGTTCTCAAATTCTTCAGGCTCGTCTGAACCGCAGCCTTTAATGGCAATCCAGACACATACAGGGTATGTTTAAGTCATTAACATACGCTATCAAACTATGTTTTGTGCATGTAAAGAACAATGCAATTCCAGTTGTGGTTCTTAATATGTTCATGACCTGCTGAAACACAAACCCAGGGTAGAATAAACTTACAGGGGCAACGCGGGATAGCAGAGCACCTTCACAGCTCTAATTGTCTGGTTTCTGTTTGGTTTTGTTTCATTTTCTAAAGACAAGTAGTTTGTATACACATTATACCACAAGTTCTTTCTTTCTTTTTTAAATTTTTCGTTCTGGATTCAGAAATCTCACCCGTTTTAATTTCAAAAATTCTATAATCTTGGATCAATAATCATTGTACATAGGTTTCCAGTATGTGTTGGGGGTGGGAGGGGGTGGTGTGGATCTGGGAACCTAAAGAGAACTAGAACACAAAACAATGAGAAAAGGAGAGAGCAAAGGTCAGTGGAATGGGTGGTCTCCTTTCCCTCTCCCCAAATGCGTGCACATACTAGATTTCATTTTCTTTCAAGTTAACAGAATTCTCAAGTGGAAAATGAATTCACTTTTTTCTTCTTGTCTTCCTTTTCACACCGAAATGCGTTGAAATGGAGTAAGAGTGAAAATTCAGTTTGGCCTATTTTCATCAACTTTCTTATTTTAATAGACACAGTGAACTCTGCTAGGCCCAAGAAGTCTTGAAATCCAAATAACACATTTCAGTATGAGGACATAGAAATAGGTAATTAAATTAAATTCAAGCAGATAATAGTAATAACAATAATAGATTATGTTCAGTCACTTGGGTGCCCATATGTATTACATCAGCACATATTCAGGAATTACCAGTGGATGATGTGCAGTTCTGTGGAGCTCATCTATAAAACTACACATGAAGATGTTTCTCTGATGATGCTGTTAATGACCAGAATGGCTCATGAAATTTAGGCCATCCTATCTGTCACCACCATCACAGTTACAATCATCTTCATCATAATCAAAACACACCAGGTAAATCTTCCTCTCTTTAATAAACCCTTCCTCTCTTAATCCACCAAGAAGATGCTCAAGTTTATGATCCAACCTCATTTAAGTTATGAAGATGCTTTAAAAATGAGATTGTCTTACTTACAGGGTGGCTTTTTCTTCTTCCAAACTCAATAGCTGAACATCTGTATCAAAAAACAACACACAGGGTGGTGCAATGGTGGCTCAGTGGCAGAATTCTCACCTGCCATGCCAGAGACCCAGGTTCGATTCCCAGTTCCTGCCCATGCAAAAAAAAAAAAAAAAAAAAAAAGATATATTTATTTTCTTGAATTTTCAGCACAATTTTTGCCATCATGATATTGTTATAGCTGGCAAACCTTAAGTCACTGTACTTAATTTCCACAATATGAAATCAAGATGAGAACAAAACATGCTGCTGTATCTATGGGGCCAGAGAATGGGGTTGGTAGGATCAGGAATCGCTGTAGCTAAGTCATTACTTCTGTGATATTTGACAACTTGATCTCCCTCAGACTTCTTTCTATCATAGCCAGGTGACAGACATTGTGCAGTCCAGGGGAAGGGGAGAAACACACATGTGCCCTAACCTATCATCTCGACTCAGCCTCAGTAATTTACCCTGAATTTAGCAGTATGTAACAGACAGCACAATAAATAGGCACTTTGAAGTGGAGAAGGAGTGAGCAAACAACAGTATATGTGATTTTAAATGATTTGAAAATCAATCATTCAGTATTTAATGAACCTTCAATGCAACTATGCAACACTATGCTATTGTACATAGTCCCTACCCTTATAAAATGACCTTAGGATTTTGTAACAAGGCTAGTATACAGAAAGAATTACTAACTTAATTATGTATACATAGATTAATTTAATCCTATGGTGGGGGGGGGTGTGTGAAACAATTTAGAGTAGGATTGTGAACTCTAGGTCATTTCAAAAAATTAGGTAATATGTGTTCCAGGTGTTCTCAGTCCCTGCTTGGTCTTTGGTAAGGCAGCACTGTTTGAAGTAGTGTCAGACATTCCAACTAAAGGGAACAGCAGGAGCCTAGGCCAGGTGAGGGAATGAGCATAGAATGTTTTGGAGTTTCATAGAAGAAGTTGACTAGAAAGACAAAAGCTCATACTAAGGAGGAGAAGTAGGTGGTTTAGATAGAAAAGCTGGTGAAAGGGCTTGAATGACAATTATAGTTATTATATTGTATGTAGTAGTAAAAAAGGTAGAGAATTTGAAGAACATTATACAAGAGGAAGCAAACAACTAGAAGTGAAAGGCAAGTAGGAGAAATACCTAGGACTCTGCCATGATGATAACAGCTTGAGGTAATTAAAACCTAGCATAAGAGAGTAGTAAATGGAAAGAAGAGGAAGATACAGTTTGAAAAAAAATAATTAACATGATTTGGTGCCTGGTTCTAGATGCAAGAAGAATTACTAAACATTTAAGTTTGTGAATCTCATTGGGAAAATAAAGTATATTATTAAAAATACAGAAATAAGACCACAGTTTATACAGCACTTTCATAACCCAGCTGGTTTTCAGAGCTTCCTCTTTGGGGCATAAAAAAAATTGAATGTCAGAGAGAGAGAGAGAAACTCTTAGTCTTGAGGACCAGCCACAGTTAATGGGCTAGTAGAACAATTGCTGTTAAGTTACCCACACGGAACCATCCCTTCTTTCTTGCTACCTTAAGCCTGATTGGATTCTTTGGGCAATGTGCCCAACAGCACGAGATGAGCCACAATTGTGCTAAGCCATTCTTGCTGATCCTTATTTCTTTTCTATTAAATGGTGTAAGGGTGGACAAGGTAGCCATCACCGACCAATGAGATGTAAAGGAGAAGGCTTCTAAGAATCTTTTTTTTTTCTCTTACAAGAGGGAAGACTTATAGGAGAAGAAGCATTGTTTTTGCCTCAACATCCTTCCTTCTTGTGGCTCTATGGCTGTGATTAGGAGATGGGGTATTGCTAGTGGACAGAATGACAGAGCAGAAAGATGCGAAGAGCCTACAACCTTAGAACCCCATTTGAGTCACCCAGCCAGCTCTGGGACTGCCAACCTCTGGACTCTTAGTTAAATAATCAATAAATATCCTTGAAGTTTAAACCACTGTCAATTGGTTATTCTATTATTTACAAAGGAAAGCAACATCGATTAACACAGCAAACTAAAGGAAGAAGAAGAGAAATTGAAGGCAGGAGACAAGGATTTGTTCAGTTGTAAGAAAAGAACAAGCATCAGATAGTGTTATGGAATTCAAGTTGGGAGTAGATTTCTAAACACGAAGCAAATTGCAGTGGACATCAAGGATAGGGAAGATGGAGAAAATGGTACTTGGATGATAATAAGGAGGCTTTCTAGAAATTTCGGGTGAAACATTTTTGCAAAGTATTAGAATGGATGCCAGACCACACAGAATTCTATATGAAGTGGATAGAGACATTATGGAAATATCAAGTATAATCCATTACAGTGTGGTAACAGCCCTATATATGAAGGAAGGTGGAGTGTTTCCTAGACAAAGTTTCCATGACTGCAGGCAAGAATGGGTTTCTAGGAATAAATACTGATTTAAAATACAATAGGCTCTTTCTTGGTAAGTTGATATTATTTTTTTCTTCTCTTATCTGCATGTTCTAAGTTTTCTACATTAAATATGAGTTCTTTTAATAATGAGAAAGACATCATTTTAAATTGCAATAAATCACGTTCTTTACCTAAATACAAATAATAACATTTGTGTCATGTTTATTGAAATAAAGGGGTCTTACCATTATCTTACTTACGTAAAATAAACTGCTGTTGATACTTATCTAAATAAAATAACAACTTGGACTAAGAATTTTTTGTTATTAAAAAAAGCCCTGAGTAATGAAATTAAAGGAAGAAAGATGCAAGGGCAGAATTTTGTCATACCAACTCATGAATGAGAAACCAGACAAATTTAAGTTTTTGTCTTTGTATGTTTCGATCAAAGTAGGCCAAATTAAGTTCAGGTGAAATCTTATGAAAGCAAGAGAATGGACTTCAAGTGTCTATTCCACATCTCAGCTTGGCACAAATCAAAATCGCTTAGTTAACCTGCCTCTTGGAAAACAGGGTCTGTAATGAAAAGCTGTCAGAAATTTAACAACAGTAGCTCTGCCAGGTGCCTGCATAATGGGGAGGTTGCTGAGTTACAGAGAATAGAAAGGTAAACTTAGTTGAATAATGATTAGAAACGGTGAAAATAATGTTTCATTTTCTTTCCATGGTTTACACTCAACCAAATCCTAATAGTTCATTTACCATTTATTGAACCTTTAGAGTATACTTAGCACCAATATAAACCAATTTAAATTTTTATCTTTAGGGCATCTGAGAACCAGCTGGGTTGCTAATGAACTCTTAGGGAAAACCAAACTCCAAGGATCAGTGGATTCTTCCTGTCTTGCAATATTCTAAAACTCTGAAGCCAGAGCTCTTTGACTTACAGAAGCGATACATGTGATCTATTTAATTAAGTTTTTGCCTAATTGTTATGTTGTGGTTTAGCTGAGAGAATTGAAAGAGCCTCGTTATTGAATTATGTTTTGTTTTCATATATGCCAGATGCTGAGACAGCGAAAGTATTTCACATGCTCTTAAGTACTGCTCATATTTACTTGAAATATTACTATCAGTCATCAAGAGGTATAAAGAGCAAATATTTTAAATCATTGCAGTGATTTAAAATCTTATTTTCAATTTCTCATATGTATTAATGATCCAGGAGTTTACTCTCCATTGATTCTATGTGAGTTTCTTGCCTAGAAATGCATCTTGGATTATTAACTAAATTAAGATATTAAGTAACAAAACATTTATCTTCAAAAATTGGTGTTAAGGCTAACCCTGCCTTGGAACAGTCTCGGGGAATGTAATGCTGGCAACATCATTTTATATCATCATTAGTAAAGCTTATTGTATATCAAGAAGAGAGTTTCATTTCGACTTTATGGCTTATATTATTAATCGTTGCCTTCAACAGTGTCATTATTTGAAGCTCACGTGTTTTTGAAGTGTTACCAAATCAGATATGTAAATGTAGCAGAGAGACACAAATGAAAATTTTATTGCATGTTAATAAACTTGCAGTTTTGGTAGTTCATAAAAGAAGAGCATTTAACCTTGTATTACTTGTTATAAATTCAGGTATTAATATTATGAATGGTAATTCTGCAGTAAGCAGTAAGTTTGAAATACATAGATTATTAGAACCACACGTCTTGGCAGTCATTACTCCAGTTCTTTTGCTTTTGTGAAAGTCGAATGGAGTTTTGTGTAGTTTTCAGATTATCTGGCACTATAAACAATGACATTCCTTAAAGCAAGTTTAAGACAACACACACTGGGCAGGGAATGGTTCTTCATGTGTTGCTAAGTTTTATCAATAGAATGCTGCTACTCTCTTTATTAAAAATGATTCCTCAGAATTTAAGAGCTCTAGGTTAATTAACCATCATTAATTATTTCAAATTTAAATAAGCAGTACGAAAGAGTTAGTTTTGAGGAATAACTGATGATGGACCCATAATATATTGCAATTTTTCATTATTTTACTACATACAGGCCTCTATTCTTTTCACTGTGTCCACGAAATTTCAATTCAGAAGACCTTTTCTACAGGAACAATAAGATAATTTTCTTATTGAGCTTTAAAAAAATCAAAAGTCTCCATAAAGAGGAAGAGGAACACAGAAGAAGTTACTTTAACTTATAAAATAATGAGAAATTTTAAAAGATACTAATGTGATTAAATCTTGCTCTCTATGGTCATATTTTGACATGAAGTTACATTTAATAATGGGAAGCCATCTGAAAAACTAAAATTTAATAACCAATATATTTAAAGCTCCTGAATTTGTAGACTTTTCTAATAACTTCAAAATAAGATGATTAAATTCATTTACATAAGGTAGCTTAGATATTAGAAAGAAACAAAAAGTGAAATTTTAAAATGGATTCTGTTTCATCTACTGGTAAGTAAAACCACTTTGCTTGAGTATTACACATTAGAGAAGTTTTTTTGTCTTTTGTTTTCCTGTGGAAAGCTGGTAGAATGGATGAGAGGCAATGTTCTTTGAGGGTAAGCAGACCCATTAGCTTTTCTCTATTTAGTGGGTGCTATCACACACATCCTATCTAGAGGCCACAAAAATTATATTTTGATTCATAAAAAAGAGAAGGTGGTACTAAAATATTACTCTACAAAGAGAAACTCAGATCCTAGGTCCAAATGAAACCAGGTCACTAGTGTCAATTATTAAGGTAGCAAAAACTTCAATGATAAATTTTACTTTTTCCTTTGACAGGGATTATGATTGTGCTATTTAGTGATTTCATTTGAAGAGGCCAATCTAATCCCTAAAAAAAAAAAAAGAAAACTGATTCTATTATCTCTTAGTTGAGTTACAATTTGTGCCGGTTTGAAACTATTAGGTAGTCCAGCAAAACCATGCTCCTTAATTTTCATTCAATATTGCTGAGTGGGATCTTTCTGATTGTTTCCATGGAGATGTGACCCACCCAATTGTAGGTGGTAACTTTTGATTAGGTGGTTTCCATGGAGATCTATCTCCATCCATTCAAGGTGGGACTGCTTACTGGAGCCCTTTAAAAGAAAACCATTTTGGAAAAAGCTACAGAGCCAACAGAGCCCATGCAGCCAGAGACCTTTGGAGATGAAGAAAGAAAACACCCCTGGGAAAGCCTTATGAAATGAGGAGAGAAAACTAGTAGATATCGCCATGTGCCCTCCAAAACTTCATCTGCCCTTTAGAGTAAAAGTATCTTTCTCTGGATGCCTTAATTTGGATATTTTCATGGCCTTAGAACCGTACACTTGCAACTTAATAAATTCCCTTTTTAATAGCTATTCCATTTCTGGTATAGTGCATTCTGGCAGCTTACAAACTAAAACACAATTATAAATGTTTTAAATAATAATTCTCATTTATGAAGTCTTTCAATCTTGGATCAATCACTTTCATGTTTGCAGTGAATGTACAAAGACAATTTGTTTCTTCAGTTTAGTCATTGCAAGGAATAATAAGTACAAGAATTAAGCAGCGAAATGCACTACCTAAGACTCAGGAAAACAACTTCTCAATGTGATCAGATAAATACTACAATTTATTCTCCCTCAGTGCCAAGATTTTTAATCAGGAGTTTTATGTATGAGTGTTTTGTTTTGTTTTGTTTTAAGTTGAGATCTTTTAAAATGTTCACGCATGTATTACCCTACCCCACATCAAATAAAGTTAACTCCCCATCTATGGTTATTCTATGCCTAGTTGTGTCACATTATCAAAGATCACAAAGGCTGAGGAAAGGAGTAATAAATCATTAGGTTTATGGCCTATGTAACAAATCAAACCACTAGTAACTTTTAGATCTATGGTTAAGAAAACAGCAATGATCTTGATCTATGTTATTTACTGGCAAGCAAAATCTAAGCAAACTTAATTCCTTGAATTTATATAAACCATTTATGACCCTCATTCCATTCTTTATCAGCCACAAAAAGGTAGAATGTTTTAAACTTCATGTAAAACATCATCAGGTTTTACTTCAATAATATGGTTTTATTTGTCCTCATAATCTGAACTCACTTCCAAGCAATCTTTTCTAACATTTGCCTCCGTATTAACCTCATGTATTTTATTACATTTCAGGGGGAAATAATTAAATATTTGTGATAGATTAAACCTAGTGTATTTTTTTTATGTTATTTGGAAAGGAATAAAAAAGTCTGGGTTTATAAGTAGATGTTCAAGCAAAGAGAACAGGCAGCAGCGTGCCTTCAGTTTTCTCCTGATGTTCATTTGCAATCATAGTCAATCAATGCTGAGGATATTACTAAGCAATCCGGTGCTGTTTGCTTTTAATTGGTAAACTATCTTCCAAAAATAACATCTTCAGGCTTCACAACACCCTAGTCATAGAGCCATTAGAGAATGAATGTCTTTACTGTATGGGAGGGCCTCTATGAATAATGAATGGGGCTCTATTTTTCCTGGGAAACAAACATGTACCGGCATGTTCTTGGTAATGAACCACATTGTGAGTGTGCATAGCATAGAAGGATCTTAAAACTGCTCCAACTTCTACCTAACTTTAAGTAGATAACTGATTTAAAAACTCCATAGAGGCTTAAGCCACTTCATTTTAAACTTATAACATCTGCCTTGCTTATTTATTGCTGTTACAAGTTTACAGTGATGATTTAGCACAAAAACTGAAGAGATGAGGGATCATATTACAGTCTCTAAGGGGCAGGACTGGCTTACACAAATTTGAGAGGGAAAGAAAAGAACATTTGAACATAGTATTTAAAGAACTAGAAGTTCATCTTTATTTTAAACTTCACAAAGCCGTAGTTGAACCGTGATTTTGGGGGACATCTATAAAGAGTAAAGTTTGTGCTGTGCAAAGTATACTCAAATTTAAATATTTGTGCAAGAATATTTTGCAATAACTGTTGAAAAGTAAGATCTAAGTTTTTAAACATAATGACCTTGCAGTGTGTCTCAAACTATTTGACTTTTCCTTTAGAAAAATCATGAAAGGGCTTAATGTATTTTGTAAATGACTTCCATAATGATTTCACTTACAAAGAATATGATTTGCTGGTCTATTTTCATAATGAATGAGAGCTTAATGAATCACACACACTTCACCAGTCAACAGAAATATGGGGCATCACAGTATTGAATTGAAATATTCATCATAAAAGTTCTTTGGACTTTGGCAAGATTTGTAAAGTTTTTTTATTCCTATTTTTTTTTTTGGAGGGGGGTAGAACATATTCTTGTTCAAGTTGACTTAAAGGATTAGTTAACCATCATACAAAATTATTTTGCATTGTAATTCGTAACAGTTCAAATGGAAAATTTTATGTTTGTATGATGGTTATGAATTTTCACAGGCCACAAAACTCACGTGTAAGAAATGAAACTTCCTTTATTTCCCCATAATGAACTTAATTTCTATTTCAAGTCCCTCTTCTACTCAAGCAGAAAATTTAATCTTGCCAATTCAAAGTAAATTTAGTTATGCAAGAATTTTCTCAGGTTTATCTCCCTCTCCAAAGAGAGTTCTTTTCTTACATAGGGATAATGAGATATTCAGACATTGGTGAAAACAGATCATCTACTGGTTGGTTAATGTTATCTTCTAGACTGGCATTCTCCGAGACGTAAAGGAGTCTTTTTCCAACCCTGGCTAACATGGTCCACACTATATTCTAGGCTATGCTAGTCATCCTCTCACCTGGAACCTTTGTAAACCCGCCAGTATGTGAAAACCACTAGTAGTGACAACTACTTTTATTTTTGTAAATTTTTCTCTGACCATTTGTTGATTGAGCAAAGAGGGTTGGGTTACCCTCCTATACCTCTCTGCAGTTTTCTCAGTCTATACCTGTATCCATACAGCAGTCTCTGTTTCACAGCTCCCATGCCGTGGCAGTGCAAGGAATATCAGAAGTTATAGACCACCAGTGTTTTCAGATAAAAAAATCAAGTCAGAGTACAGCTCTCCACACCAGGGGAGCCCTAATCCAATCAGGGTTCAGCTCACAGTCTGGCTACAGGGAAACTCCAACATCTGCTTGCTTCCTCCAGCATTCCCTGTTCCCCCTTATGTAGCATTTTTATGTGTAACTGTATACGAAGACAACTCTTGCTTCATGTATTTTATGTTCTTTCTAATTTATTGCTTAAGTCCTATATAACAGAGCTTGCTTCTTTCAGCACTTAGACTCCTTGTAACTCAAAAAAACCCCACTTTCCTCTTTGAGAAGGTTCCAGCTCTTAAAAATCAAAAGCCATGTAGGTCAAGACTGTTGTTGCTGCCATAAATTCTAAGAGACTGCTCCAAAATTTGAAAGATGTTAATTGACTTCTTTGTAATCTCGCCTTGACAGTGTTTACACTCACTAGGTGGGTGGAAATTGTCAGGATAACAAAATCATGGGAGGGAACAAAAACAATATATAATTTCTCATATATTTAAATTGTTGCCCTTGTATGTAACAAAGCAATGGAGACCAGGCTTTGAAGGAAATGGAAGCTTACATGTGCAAATTTTTTTCAGAATTTGAAGTACCTTACCATAAATTCTTTATCCATTCATACAAACATAAGCCCTTCAAGTAATTATTGATTGCACTATGCTACAACAATTAATAAGATTTATTCCCAGGCCTTGAGCTGCTCAAGGTGAAGTGGGTCAGGGATCCTGTGACACCCTGGTGAGACAAGTAGAGCTAGGAAAGATAAATGTGTACCAAGTTGCTCTACTACAGAATAATCTTGTGTTTATCTTGTTGTATTTTTCTGCTGTAGAGAGACATGTCCTTCATAGTTACCTTGACCACTCAAGGAGTCACTGAGAGAAGAGGTACCTTCTCTCCAGCTCACTTCCAGCTTCTTCTGTGGGATGGGTGTCCCTTAAGCAGATGTAGGGAACTTAAACCAAGCCTTTTAATATCTGAGGTTCTAAAACATGAAATGGCAATCCAGGGAAATGATTCTGGCATAGATAGATATTTTGTTGTTGTTGTTGCACTTGTTATTTGCCTAAATCAGTAGAAATGATGCCAGATTTTTAATCTCAGACATACCTAAAAATGTAGGATTTACTATTATTTCTTGAAAGATTACCACTTCAAACCAACTAATCTGCATAATATACTTTTCATGTAAATATGAGTCACGTTATGATTTATATTTTATGGATTGACAATTTGCCTCTTTATATGACTTTACTCAAATTAATCAAGGCATTGGTTTGGCTACACTAACAATGTTGATTTGGATATATTTTAATTATAAGAAGAGTGGCTCAGATAGCCCAGAAAATAAGGCAATGAAATTTACTTTTGGCTTTGAAAATATTTATTGATAAATTTGATTATCCTAGCGTCTAGAAAAAGGCCTTACTTATAATTGGACCACAATAAAGATTTGAGAAACTAATACACCTGAGAATACATAGCAATATCAGTTTTATACATTGAGCTCTCTCTTGTTGACACTCACCTTCTCCTTCATGTGTTCCCAAGTTTACCAAAACTAATGAAATGTTGAACCTACTGAATATTTTCTAATACATTTTGGAGAAAGTTTTAATTTCTCTATAGTTGAATTAGTATTTCAACTAAATACAAACATCAGAATAACTATCCATCTCTTGAGTGTTACCTTGCAAAATCTAAAATTTCCAGCTTCTAAATTTTAAAGTATGATATTAATTCTGATTCAAAAGCAGTGATATGTTCATAAACTTTCAAGAAAATGGCACTTAAATTAGAATTATAAAACTTATATTAGATTTTCAGAAAAGTGTTTTGGGTGAGCAGGAAACTTAAATTCTACAAATTAATTAATGTGTGCTATTAGAATTCATACCCACAGAACGTAAGAAGTGGGGTAAAGTTGGTTTGAGACATGATTTTATCATTTAATTTAGTATTTTTTTATTCTGTTCTTGTTCTTAAATACAGATTTGTTTCATTCATTTTAACTTTTCTATAGTATTACACCAAGTAGATTTTAGTTATCATTCCCAAATGATAGATAATTAAGTTGTTTCTCAGCAGTTTTTCTAATAAGTGGGAAAAAAATCACTTTTCCATTTCTTGTTCTTAATAGGATTAGCACCATTCTGAACATTACTGGTGACATTTACATATTGCTATCTATCTTGGGCTCTTCAGAAGGAATGAAAAATTGTACACATTGCCATTTTAAGTATATTATGTTAGAGGAAGTGGCCTCTAAATATTTCATCCTCAGAACAAATTAGAGCTTCAGTTTACCTAACATTAAACTTCTCTAAAAAAATTGCCTTTATATTGATCATTTTAGTTGGCACAATACTGGTCCCTAAAACTGTTGAAGCCTTAAACCCCGGAACCTGTGAATATGTTCCCTTACATGGCAAAAGGGACTTTGCGGATATGATTAAGTTAAGGCTCTTGAGAAGATTGTCCTGGATTATCCAGGTGACCCAATGTAATCATATGATCCTTGTAAGAGCAAGGCAGGAAGGTCATAGTTAAAGAAGCACAGGTGGTAGAGATGTGCATGCTGGAAGGGGGCCACAAGTCTTAGAGCATAGATAGCCTATAGAAGCTTAAAAAGGCCAAGAATGCATTCTCCCCTACAGTTCCAGGAGGAACGCAGTATTGCCCACATTCTGACTTTCGCCCTATATGACCCATCTAGGTCTTCTGACCTCCAGAACTGTAAGATCATAATCTGTGTTTTTTTAAGACACTAAGTTTGTGGTAATTTGTTACAGCAGTAATAGGAAACTATTACACTCATTGACCGTATTCCAGGAACTGGCATCATTTAAATTTGCTTTGAAAAATGCAAAGGTCTAAATCCCTCTATAAATGATGAATGAAAAATTCTAATTATGCTTCTCTGGGCAAGTTTCATACCTGACAAACCCTAGTAAATAGACAATCAATAAAATAATATAAGGAGACCAAAACTGGGGAACAAAGTTCACTGACTCTAACATTTCTTTCTAAGGATGAGCTCTCTATTTATCTAACAATGAATAATTTTGCTCTCTTCTGTGAAGCTTATGATTCTGAAAAATGATCTTTCATCGAAGCTACAAAAATATAATAGAACCAGTGAGGAGAAATGTTCTTTGTTAGTCCTCAATATACTAACATGTCTTTTATAAACAATTCATGAATACATGCCACTTTTGAAAGTTCAATGCCTGCGAAATTTTCCAATCTCCAAAAGTTTTCAGGTATAACAACCTGCACCATTAACTGAAGAAAGAATTAAAAACAAACAAACAAACAAACAAAAACCGCTGCTTAAAATGAATGGAAACTAAATTACAGGTACTTTACTAACCAGGAGATGGCAAGCATTGCTAAAACAGACTGGTTTTATGATGAAGTGAAATGCTAGGTGACCATTTATCTGAGATGGTCCCCTTGGGTATGAATGGAAACTAAATTACAGGTACTTTTTGAACCAGGAGTTGGCAAGCATTGCTAAAACAGACTGGTTTCATAATGAAATGAAAGACTAGGTGACCATTTATCTGAAATCTTCCCTTTGGGTGTGAAGATGGACATCTTAGGGGTGAGCTAAACCCCAGATTCTCTGAGTCTTAGTAACAACCAGGCTCCATCCCCAGGATCTTTGGCAAATCATTGTAGCCTTTCAAGGGGAGCTCACAGACATTTGGGGGGCTGTCCCTGGGAGGGTTCTTTTTTAGCTTGAAATATCTCATTCTAGTAGGCTGGTCTTGTTTCCTCTACATGTCTGATTTATCCTTACCTAAGGAAAATCTCTTTTTTGTTTTTGTCTCTTAACCCACACAGTCACAGGGTCATGCACAGGTCCTGGGACCTCAGGTGCGTTGTATTGAGAAAGAGGTGGTAAGCCTCTCTTCAAACCAATTTTCCCTGTTCTGTTAGAGTCAGGCAGACACACAGGCACTGCAACCAGTCAGGACGTTCTTATTCCTTCCCCTAAGCAATCTAAGCCACACCTCATCCTTCCCAAAGACTTTTGTCAAATCTGGTACTACCTTAAGACTGGTGCAACTTTGACTAAAGATATGCTTCTTGTTCTCCAAAGGTTATAGTCCAATTCTCATAGAGAGTGAAAGGAGTAGGGGGTAATGTTTATTCACTGAATTTTCTTGCTATTTTTGTTTCTTCTTACTTCCTAATAAAAACCTTATGAACTAAGCATTATTAATCTAAACTGGAATTATTCCTACCACCGCACTATGTTGCAAAACTCACAGTTCATATTTTCAATGTCAAGAGTGGCCTATTGGCTAAGCCCTCAGTCTTGGGATTCACCCGTTTGAAATTTGTTCCTGCAAAGAACAGGCTAAGCCTACTTAAAATTATGCCTATTAGTCACCCCCAGAGAACCTCTTTTGTTGGTCAGGCTCTCTCACTGAGCCCACATGGCAAGGGAACTCACTGCCCTTCCCCCCTTTTGGGACATGACTCCCAGGGGTGTGAATCTCCCTGGCAATGTGGGACAAAAATCCCGGCATGAGCTGGGACCTGGCATCATGGGATTGAGAAAGGCTTCTTGACCAAAAGGGAGAAGAGAGAAATGAGACAAAATAAAGTTTTCACTGGCTAAGAGATTTCAAAGAGAGTCAAGAGGTTATCCTGGAAGTTATTCTTATTCTTATATAGAAATCCCCTTTTAGTTTATGGTGTGTTGGAGTGCCTAGAAAGTAGTTCTTAAAACTTTTGAGCTGTGTTCCAGCAGCCTTGATTCTTAAAAACAATTATATAATAATATAGCTTTTACAGTGTGACTGTGTAATTGTGAAAACCTTGTGTCTGATGCTCCTTCTATTTACGGTCTGGACAGATGAGTAAAAAATGTGGATAAAAAATAAGCAAATAATAGGGGGGACAAAGGTTAAAATAAATAGGCTAGATGGAAATACTAGTGGGTCAAGGAGAGAGATGGGTAATGGGTATGGTATGAATGAGTTTTTCATTTTTCTTTTAATTTCTTTTTCTAGAGTGATGCAAATGTTCTAAAAATGATCAGGATGATGAATACACAACGAGGTGATGACATTGTGAGCCATTGATTGTACACAATGTATGGATTAGAATTTGTCTGTTAAAAATTATCAATAAAAATATTTTTTTAAAAAAAGAATGGCCTATTGGCTCTGCAAAACCTTTCATCTTTTGACTCCTTTCATACTTAGAACCACTGTAGCAACCTAAGAGTCCTGAAGGTTGATCTCTATAGTACTAAATGTATATGCTCATGCATAATTACATAGTATATTTATATATATGTATGTATGCACATAAATAACACAGATATATTTATATATATATGTAATATACTAAATGTTTTTATTTCTTACACTTACTTAGTTTTTTTGGTAGGTACTGTCTTGCCTTTGTTTCTAGTCTGCTAAAACAAATACCATATAACAGGCTGACTTAAGCACGGGGAATGTTGACTCAGTTTTGAGACTAGGAGAAGTTCAAAATCAAGACATGAGCATGTAATGCTTTCTCCCCAAATACTGTGACGCCATTGGGCTGGCTGCCAGTTATCCTTGGTTCTTGGCTTTCCTTAGTAATGCACATGGCAGTGTTTACTCCCATCCCCTCCAGGTTCGATTGACTTCTAACTTCTGCCTGCTTTCTTTCTCTGTCTAAATTTCGTTCTGTTTATAAAGGACTCTGGTATAATCTCAATTAAAGCCCAACCTGATTCAGTTGGCCACACCTTAACTAAAAATAACACCTTCAAAAGGTCTCATTTACAATGGGTTCACATCCACAGGAATGGATTCTGATTAAGAACATTTTTTTTCTGGGAATATATAAATTTAAACTACCACAGAACTATAGACCTGGGAACTCTGCATTTTAACAATTATACAAAACCTAAAAACTAGGTAACTGTATCAATTTGTCAATATCTACAGTAGTAATACTGGAGAAAGAAATTATCCATATCTTCAGTAAATTACAGGAAATGTCAATAGCAAGTAACATGCATAATTAAATCCTATTATCATTCTATCGGTTACGATGGTGAATAACTGTATTTGAAATAAAATTTTAGTGGTAAATTATTTGATTCCAGCTAGACCATTAAATTAGGGCTGACAGATACTTTTTCTATTATGTACCAACTCCAATTGATTTGAGAAGGATTCTGAGGTCATTTCAGGCCCCAAAGGAAAAGTACCCTGCTTAGATTAGTAGTGTCCACCCTGAGGAAAGGTTAGGTGAGTGGTTGAAATTGTGCCAATGACTTCCCCTCCCTACTCTAGACTAAACTGTTAGTTAAATAATCCTTGACATCATCTCTTTCAGTTTATCCACTAACACAGAGCAAACTAATTAATTAATACATCTCTCTACGAATTGCCAAATGAAGATTCATTTTCACATCATAAAGAGCATAAGAAATAACCTTTGGGAGGGGATGTTTCAATGATAAAAATTATTTTAATGAAATGTCGTTTATATTTCAAAGCCATTTCTTAAATTTGTGTTTGAAAATCTAAGAAATAAAAGAACAGCTATAACTATATTTTCAGCATGTTCTCTTTGTCAGTTTTATCAGACTTTGCTAAAAGAGGAGAGGAGAAGGCTGTTCATATTTTAAGAATCAGTGCTATCATAAACCATTTTCTCCTGACTTAACATCTTTATAATAAAAATTCTACTATAATAAATTCATTGCTAGGTTGTTTTTTATTACTGCAATCTCTCCCGTGAGTTCTCAGTTAAAACTATTCTGGGGGAGGAAGAAAAATATCATTTGTGTCAGAACATAATTCACTATCTGCTGATAAAAAGGCATACAGTTTGTGATAGTTGCCTATGATGTTTTAAGATTGATATATAAGCTTACATATTTAGAACAAATTAAAAATAGATGGAATTATATTACACTATCAAGTTATTGTTATGGTAGCAACCAATATAAATTATGAACTGTCTAATATCCACTCCAAGCTTCTATAAGAAAAAAAAAGCTCCAAACCACTAAAACAAAAAGACAAAAGGAAGAATAATAGTATTGAATTCATAATTTTGGTATCTGTTCATGAAAAGTAGTCATTTTTTAATAAAATAAAAATGTATTGATTCTTTTCTGGAGTCTATTAATTTGTATTGTGCTACTTTAAAAATTTGGGTCAATATATTTTGCATTTAAAGAAATTTTGCTTTGTGAATATGCTAATCATATTTAAACTACCCCAGATTGAAATTAGGTCCTTTAGGGCCTTAGGAAGTTATATATTGGCAGTTACTCATCTATGCATTTAAAAAGGCACAAGTCTTAGGGCGCAGATATTGATACTCTAAATTCAAACCTTTTTGTTTATTTGTTGTGGGTTAAAGCAGTTGTCCCAGGTGAAAAACATATCACAACTGTGCACTTAAATCTATATATAAATCTCCTCTTTCTAAATAATCTGAGATCTTTTATCTAGAAATACTCCTGTGTTGAATTTTTTTCTCCGTCCTTACCTATAGTTTTTATTTTTTTTTTCTGGAACTTTTTGTTCCAGAAAGTCACCATTTTCCACTCATATATGATACCCCTGATTCAAATGGCTTTTGACTCCATTTCATTCTCCATACATCAACAGTCATCTCTGAGGGGAAAAAAAAGATCTATAATATATTGTTTGCTGCTAAAAAAAGTAGTACTGATGTTTCATCAAAATCTGCTTTTACTTCACCTTACCAATATCATTTTCCTTTACTCAAATTTCACACTCCAAGTACACAAGACTTTAAATATTCTCTCACTACCTTGCACTCTTTTATAACATTATGTCTTATTTAAATGTACTTTTCTGCCATCCTTTATCACTTGGTGTTTTTATGTATCTCATCTTTGTTACCTGGTTTCCCTGGGTCAGTCTTTTTGGGCTCTCCTCAGAAAAACTGTGAAAGGCTTTTCAGTGGGCAAAAAGAGTATTGGATATCTGTTCAATAGAAAACTCACATTTTCTAGCTGCTCCATTGGAGATACCTGATTATATAGCATGTTTGAATATCTTCAACTAGTTTATTTTATTGCTGCAACTTGAAGAAAACTGAGCAATGCAATATTTATTGTCCATAGAAATACAAATAAAGTTTTTCCAGTAGAGATACACTTGAGTTCTGCCTTGTAGAAAAGATTATTCAAAACATTACATTTTATTGCCATATTGGGTATTAACTATTTCACATCATTAAAAAATTCATTTCAACATTCTTGATGCCTTGTATTCATGTGCTTTTTTTGTTTTTACATGGGTTGTCACCGGGAATCAAACCCCGGCCCTCTGACATGGCAGGTGAGCATTCTTGCCTGCTGAGCCACCGTGGCCTGCCCTATGTGCATTTTTCAGATTCTCCTTTGAACTAGTTTTAAAATCTATATGTTGCCTCATTAATTAATGAACTAAATAAAATCGTTTATCTATATGAGAGCAATGGGTTTACATTTTTGAAAACTATGTTTGAGTAGTTCTGGAGGCCCCACAAACACATGATAGATTCACCTGAAAGAGCTAGATAATTTGTATTGTTAGAGATGCGTACCTCATGAGTTGCTTAAGCCATGTTACATATTTTCTCGGTTCTTAGAGTAAATTCTAAGTGACAATAAAGTTTAAATGTTGTAAGCCTGTTTCTCTATGTTTCCTCTCTCTACTAGTGTGTATATAAGTGCGTGTGCAAGCATGTGTGTGTTTTTTGGTTTGTTTGTTATTTTTTGGTTCACACATGCAATAAATTATTCTGGACTGATGACAACAGTGATTAGAAACTTGATTTTGTGGTTTGACTTTGGTAAGCTCTGTCAGATGATGGAAGTATGTTCTCTGATGAATGAGAAATGACAGGGAATATGGTGTGCTAGTCTTTTCTCTTTGTATCTTTGTCTGTTTGTGACTTCAAATCAATTACGAATTTTATGTCCACTGGTAATGGGAACAGCTCTTACATATCTGAATCAGTGAGTTTTTGTGATTCTGTACTTTTTTCCCTTTTATTTTTTTATCAAAGGAGAATTCATATACTATTCAATTAATCTTTTTTAAGTGTACAATTCAGGGCATTTAGTGAATTCACAATGTGGGACAACCACCACCTCTCTTTAATTTCAAAATATTTTCATCATCTGAAAAGAACACACCATCCCCATTAAGTAATCACCCTCCATCCCCCTTTCCCCATTCCATGGTGGCTACTAATCTGCTGTCTCTGTGGATTTGCTTATTCTGGATACTGCATATAAAAGGAATCATAATTACATGATCTTTTGTGTCTGCCTTCTTTCACTGAATGTAAATATTTTCAAAGTTCATCTAAAATTAATGGGACATATCAGTAATTTGATTCTTTCCTTGGCTTGATAATATTACATTGTGTATGTATCAGTTGAAGTTCTCCAGAGAAGCAGAACTAACAAGGTATATGTGTATATTTGTGTATGCACACACAAACATATAAACACATAGACACACACACAAATACACAAATACACATACACACACACACACACACATATATGTATGTATGTATTATAAGGAATGTGCTTTCATGGTTGTGGGTACTGGCATTTCCAAATTATATAAGGCAGGCCAGAAACTGAAAATTCTGGTAGGAGTGATGTTGAAATCTTGAGTCTGAATTCCTTACACTGGAAACTCAAGAAAGAATGGAGATTATAGTCATGAGACAGAATTCCTTCTGATCTCTGAAACCCTCCATTTTCTCTCTTAAAACCTCCAACCGATTGGATAAGGCCCATTCACATTATTGAGTGTAACAATTTCTTAATGTCAGTTTATTGTGAAATACTTCCAGGTGACAACCAGGCCAGCGTGTTAGCTTTCAAGCTGCGGGAATGCTAAATACCAGAACTGGAACGGCTTTTAAAAAGGGAAATTTAATAAGTTGCAAGTTTATACTTCTAAGCCTATAAAAATGTCCAAACTAAGGCATCCAAGGAAGATGCCTTAATTAAAGAAAGGCCAATTGGTTAGGACCACTTCTGTCAGCTGGATACTCACGTGGCTGGCATCTGCTAGTCCCTTGCTCCTGAGCTCCATTGCCTACAGCCTCTGTTCCTGTGGGGATTCCTCACTTTGCTTCTCCGGGCCTGGGTTTCATCTCTTGACTTCCCTTAGCTCTCTCCAGGTTCTGGCTTGCTTAACATCTCATGGCAATGTCTTCTGGGCTGCAAGCATCTCCAAACATCCATTTGTCTCTGTTCCCCAAGTGTTGGTATCTTGCATCAGCTCTGCTCTAAAGTTTCTGTTGGCTCTGTCATTTCCTGGCTCTCTCAAAAATACTCCCTCTTTTAAAGGACTCCAGTAAACTAATCAAGACCCACCTGGAATGGGTGTAGTCACATCTCCTCTAATCAAATGTCACACCCACAATTAGGCGTGTCACATCTCCGTGGAGATAATCTAATCAAACGTTTCCAACATACCTTATTGAATCAGGATTTAAAGAAACGGCTGCCTCCACAAGATTGAATCAGGATTAAAACATGGCTTTTTGGGGGCACATAATATTTTCAAACCAACGCAGCCAGTGTTTGACCAAACAACTGAACACCATAACCTGGCTAAATTGATACATAAAATTAACCATGACAGTATAGATGCACCACAACTTATCTACTTACCTGTTTATAGACATTTGGATTGTTTTCACCTTTAGGCTACCGTGGATACTACTGCTATAAACATTTGTGTACAGGCTTCTGCATGGACATGTTTTAATTTCTCGTAGACATTTTCCTTAGAGTGTAATTGTTGTATTATATGGTAATTCTATGATTAATTTTATTAGAGATTGCCAAACTATTTTCCACACTAGGCAAATTGATAAACAGCAATATACAGGGGTCCCAATTTCTCCACATCCTTGCTAACGCTTGTTATTTTCCTATTTTTATTTTTAAATTATGGCCATGTTAGTGGGCACAAAGTGTTTTCTTATAGTACTTTTGATTTGCATTTCCCTAATAGCTAAAGACGTTGAGCATCTTTTCATGTACTTGGTGTCCAAATTTCTATTCTCTTTATTGGTATTCCTTAACTGTTCATATATTGTTCTACTGATTGCCTTTATGATTTTGTTTCCTTCAGCTCTTTGAGCACATTTTATACAATTAAAATCTTCTCTAGTATGTCCAATGTCTCACCTTCCTCAGGGATGTTTTCTGTCTGTTTCTTTCATCCTGTGAAGGGTCAGTACTTTCTTATATCTTCTTAAGCTTTATAATTTTTTTTTAAGAACTGGATATTCAGTATATTGTAACATGGTAACTTCAGAAATCGGATTCATTCACTTTCCCAGGAATTGCTGATATTGCTTGCTGAGGAATGCAGTCATCCAAACTATTTTTTGCAAAGACTATATTCTTTGTCATGCATGTCACTGAAGGCTCCATTCCATTGACTCTGTGGTCAGATAGTGACCTGACTGAGATTCCTGGACACTGCAAGTGTTCGACCAGACTCCAGAGTTACGGAATAGTTGATTCTGATGTTTCTTGCCAGCTCAGTAGCTGTTTCAGTGGAGGGTGATGTTGGGACTTCTGACTCCTCCATCTTCTAGATCTTTCTTCTTTGTAATTACTTTTTACCTTTGCCTGTGCTATAAAACTGAATCTATATGTTTCCTATGTGCCGGTGTATCTGTGGGTCTGAGTGCTAAAGCAGCTCTGTTTTGATTGGTTTTCTAGCTGACTCTCTTGGCTTATCGAAGCAGAGATGTGTGGCCATTTCATTGTCTTTGAATAAGCTATTTTACAACGCTGCAGAGAATACAAAACTAGAGTATGCAAATTATTATTATGTACTGGAATGTAACTGAACTTCCCCAAAAAAGTACAGTTGATACCTGGCCCAGAATGAGTCAAAAGACTGTTTACTTCCCCAGTTCTGCATCTATAGGCAAAACCATTTCAACCGGGCAGCTGCCATTGCTCAGCAGGCAGAGCTCCCACCTGCCGTGCTGGAGGTCTGGAGTTCGATCCCTGGTGCCTCCTCCTGCCCATATGCAAATTTAAAAAAAAAAAATTTCAACCATCTTAAGTGTGTATATGTATCCATATCTATATCATCTGCATCTATAAATGTACTTGTTTATCTATCTATTCTTCAGCTTCTCCTTTAAGCCAGTTTTAACATCATACTGGTTCCTTCGCTTATTAATGAGCTAAATAAAATCTTTGACATGTGCTCACTTTATATTTGTGTAAGAGTCATGCTTTTACATTTTTTAAAATTATACCGTAATAATTCCCTCTGCAGTTTGTTCATAGTTCTGCACTACATAATAATTTGTCTATTATCATAATTAGACCATGAGCATCTTAAGGGAAAATTTGTATTCAAAATATTTGGTTTGAGGTAGGCAGTAGTATAAAAATGCATGTATTTTCATTATCAGAAAGAAATTACAGGGCCTTAAAAGGGATTTCATGAAGAAAAACATTGTAAGATCCTGAGAGGCTTAGTAAATTTTTGACCACCTACTACCTTTAAATAATGGGTTGACTCTAGGTAGTAGAAGTTGCTATGCCTCAATTTTGTTCATAAGAATTTATCCAAAAAGGATAGATTGGAATGTTAAACACCTGAAAACATTTCAACCTTTGCACCAACAACAAATTTCAACATGGCCTATTTGTAAAGGCAATATTGGTTTTTTATTGCAAAAATTGTAAGACTATATAAACATAATTACCTAAGGGCAATATAAAATTTTCTCACTCTTAAAGACTTGTTTAATTAATTTTAGTCACCCATATTGTTAAAATCATCTGAAAAAAATGAATAATTGAAATTGGAAACTTGCTTTCTATCTTTGTGTCTTGAATTCATTTGTGAAACTTTTAATTAAGTTAAAAGTCACTTTACTAACAAATGCCTTCCATTTATTCCTTTATTTTTCAGAAATCTACAGAAACCTACATTTAGATATTTATGATACAATTATATTTCTGTATACTTGTTACTTCTCATGAATATTACTTTTGACTTCTAGTAGAGATTATTTTGCCAGTCTAATTCATTAGAAGTGAATTAACATCCCCCATCCTTCTTGCTAATTATTATCTCCTTAATGCCTTTACATATTTAACACACTGTTTTCTGAGAAATATATGTGAACTAAACATTTTTTAAATCATTGTGTCTTTTATCTTTAAAAATCCTCTAAAATTTTAGAAGAAATGTACAAAATTGGAAAAACAGCATAAGTGCAAGGTATCAATTCTCTGCTATTGTATATCTAACTTAAACAATTAATAAATAATTGTCTATAAATTCTTACAACTCTAAGATTTTTTTAAATATACTAAACTTTTTTTTCTTTTGCATGTGCAGGTGCCAGGAATCGAACCTGGGTCTCTGACATGGCAGGTGAGAATTCTGCCACTGAGCCACCATGAACTGCCCTATACTAAACTTTTTATTTGGACATTCTGTCAATAGTACCTCATCTTATTTTCATTTGGAATAATCCTCGGAAAAGAAGATTTCGTAGTCATTATATTTGCTTTATATTATGTACCTATCTAGTTGCTCAAAATTAAATGTATCCTATGATTTTGGGGGCAATTGGGGACAAAAAATTCCCCAAATAACAAATTTTCTAGGTTAAGGTAAAATAATAATGATTGGATAAACTGCTTATATACATAAAGGTTCATATATTTCTTAATTTTAAAAATCCACTATGTACGGGGCTACTCTTTACCCCAAGAGGGAATGGAAGCCTTTAAAGGTTGTTTCCAACTTTTTAACCACCTAATGTACATAGATGATAATAATACAGAATAAAACACTCCTCAATTGAATAAAATTCCATTAAGAAATCACACTAAATTCAGTTCATAATAATAACATTTTGTCTAAGAACATCTAAGCAATAAATATTTTAAACGACTAATCATAATATAGTTATGGAAATTTTAGCCATAGTAACTGAACTTTCTAAATATTTATAGATGCTAAGAAAAAGTCTTTCCAGCTACAGATTTTGTGGGAAAAAATGTTCAGATATCTTCAAAGTATAAAAGAAATTCAAATTAGTCATTCATTATATTAAAGATTTGTAAACCAAGTCTTGCAGGTTCTTTTGATAAATATTCCTTTTTTGGACAGAATGTTGATTTTAAAAGAAGATGATAATTAATTGTATTAATGAACCAAAAAGGAAGTAGGGTGCATTCTTTTGTGGAGAAGGTACAAAAAGGTAATTGCAAAAGTCAGAATGGCATCCCAGAATCTTTTTTTTTTAAGATGTCAATTTCTGTAAATGTGAAATAGACAGTGCAGATGAATTGAATTGAAGTTAAATAATAAATTGATTACTGTAAGGTTTTTTTTTGTTACACATATAATAAAATTAGTTATAAGTTGTCAACAACTTTTAAATAATAAAAGAATGATCTTCTATATTATCATCACCTATGTGGTTACCATTTCCAATGCTCTATATTACTTTGTGTAGATCCGTATTTTCCACCTGGCAACAATTTCCTTCAGCTTAGAGGTCTTCTGTATCATTATTTGTGGTATGAGTCTGTAGTTGATGAATTATTTAAGGTTTTGTATATCTGAAAATGTTTCTATTTCAGCTTCATTTTCGATTTTTTGTTCTCTTTTGCTTCCATATATTTCTTAATTTTAAAAATCCACTATGTACTGGGCTACTCTTTACCCCAAGAGGGAATGGAAGTCTTTGAAGATTGTTTCCAACTTTTTAACCACCTAATGTACATAGATGATAATAATACAGAATAAAACACTCCTCAATTGAATAAAATTCCATTAAGAATCATGCAAGATAAAGAGTTCTGATATACACCTATTACTAACACCTTGTGTCAGTGTAATACCTTTGATGCAATTAGCTTTTGATATTAACTGTAGTCCATGTTTTATATTATTTCACCGTGTTGTACAGTTCTGTATTTAATATTTTTTACATTTTCTTTCTAAAATCATATATGCAACCTAAAATTTTCCCCTTTTTAACTATATTTAAATATGTAATTCAGTGCTATAAATCATGTTCTCAATGTTTTGTGCTACCATCACCACCATCCAGTACCAAAACTTTTCCTTCACCCCAAATAGAAACTCTATAAAATTTAGGCATTAATGTCCCATTCCCTATCCCATCCCAGCTGCAGGTAACCTGCATCTTAGTTTCCAACTCTATGAATTTGCTTACTCTAATTATTTTATATTTTCTACCCCCATTTTATCTGTTGGTAACCTATATTTTAGATTCTAGCATTATGAGTTTGCTTATTGTACTTTGTTCATATTACTGAGATCATATAAGATTTATCCTTTTGTGTCTGACTTATTTCATTCAACATGAGGTCTTCAAGGTTATTCCATCTTGTTGCATGCGTCAGGACTTCATCCTTTGAATGGTTCAATAGTATTCCATTGTATGTGTATACCACATTTTGTTTATCCATTCATCTGTTGATGGACACTTAGGTTGCTTCTATCTTTTGGAAATTGTGGAAAATGCTGCCATGCAGATCAGTGTGCAAATATTTGTTCACGTCTCTGCTTTCAGCTACTTAAAATTAGGCCTAAGAGTCACCCCCAGAGAACCGCTTTTATTGCTCAGATGTGGCCTCTCTCTCTTAGCCAATGCAGAAGTGAATTCACTGCCCTTCCCCGCTATGTGAGACATGGCTCCCAGGGGTGTAAATCTCCCTGGCAATTCAGGATAAGCCGGGACTCGGCATCAAGGAATTGAAAAATCCTTCTGACTAAAAGGGGAGAGAGAGAAATGAGACGAAAGTTTCAGTGGCTGAGAGATTTCAAACATAGTCAAGAGGTTAACCTGGAGGTTATTCTTACACATGATATAGATACCACTTTTTAGTTTATGATGTATTGGAGTGGCTGGAGGCAAGTACCTGAAACTGTTGAGATGTGTTCCAGTAGCCTTGCTTCTTGAATATGATTGTATAATGATACAGCCTTTACAGTGTGACTGTGTGATTGTGAAAACCTTGTGCTCCTTTTATCTAGGGTATGGACAGATGAGTAAATAAAGTATACAAATAATGGGGGGACAAAGGTTAAAATAAATTGGGTAGATGGAAATACTAGGGGTCAATAAGACGGAAGGGTAAGTGTCCTGGTATGTATTTTTTCTTTGTTCTTTTTGTTTATCGGGAGTGATGTAAATGTTCTAAAAAATGATTATGGTGATGAATACACAACTATGTGATGATATTGTAAGCCATTGATTGTACACCATGTATGGAATGTTGATTCATCAATAAAAATAGTTTTTTTTAAGTCCCTGCTTTCAGTTCTTTGGGGCATATGCCTAGAAATGGGATTGCAGAATCATATGCTAATTCTATATTTATCCTTCTGAGGAACCACCAAACCTCCGTCCACAGCACTGCACCATTTTACATTCCCATCAACAATGAGTAACTGTTCTTATGTCTCCACATCCTCTCCAAGGCTTGTAAATTTCTGGGTTTTTTTTAGTAGAAGCCCTTCTAGTGGGTAGGTCTTGATACCTCACTGTCATTTTGATTTGTATTTTACTTTTGCCTAATGATATTGATTATCTTTTCATGTACTTTTGCCATTTGTATTTCTTATTTAGACGAATGTCTATTAAGGTCTTTTGCCCAATTTTTAACTGCATTGTTTGTCTTTCTTTGTTACATTGTAGGTTTCTTTATATATACTGAATATTAAACCCATATTGAATATGTGGTTTAAAAATATTTTCTCTCATTGTGTAGGTTGTCTATTTTTACATTCATGATAAAGTCCTTGGATGCACAAAAGTTTTTAAATTTTTATTAAGTATGATTTCTCTACTTTTCCTTTTTATTTATTTATTTTTCTTGTGCTTTGTGTGTAAAGTGTAAAAAACCAAGGCCTAATGTAAGGTTTTCAAGATGCTTCCCTGTTTTTTTTTCTGAGACTTCTATAGTTCTGGTTGCTAGTTTAGGTCTTGATCCATTTTTAGATCATCAATGTATGTGGTGTAAGAGAAGAGACCACCTTTATTATTTTGCTTATGGACGTCCAGTTTTCCCATCACCATTTTTTAAAGAGATATACTTTTTCAACTGAACAGACTTGCATCCTTGTGGACCTGTACCCACAGATTGGTTGACTGATTTCTGAAATCTCAATTCCATTAATCTATACGTCTGCCCTTGTGCCAGTACCATGCTGTTTTCACTACTATAACTTTAAATAATTTATTTTGTAATGAAATTTAAGATCATGACATGCTCACTCTTCTTTTTTAAGATGACTTTGGGTATTCATGGCCCCTTTTCTTTCCATATAATATTGATGATTGGCTTTTTTTATTCCTGTAAAGAAAGCTGTCGCAATTCTGTTGATTCTGTAAATCACTTTGGGTAGAATTGAATTGTAACAATATTTAGTTCTCCAATCTGTGAGCATAGCATGTCTTTCCATTTATCTAGGTATCTTTGATTTCTTTTAGCAATGCTTTATATTTTTCTCTGTACATGACCTTTATATCCTTGACTAGATTTATTCCTATAGATTTGATTTTTTTAATTGCTAACTTAACTGAAATTTTTTTCTTGATTTCTTCTTCAGATTGTTCATTATTAGTATATTATTCTAGTATATACTATTCTAGTATTCTACACTGTAATTTTGGTACTATTCTAAACACTAGTATTTCAACACAAAAAGACAGGATTTTGGGTGTTGTTCTTGTACTATGCCAAATTGCTGAATATGATTGTTAGTTCTGGTAGCATTGCAGTGGATTTTTCAGGATTTTCTGTATGTGGGATCATGTCATCTGCAAATAGTGAAGGTTTCATTTCTTCCTTTCCAATTTGCATGGCTTTTTGTCTTTCTCTTGCTTAATTGCTCTGGTTAGAACTTCCAGTAATCTTGAATAGCAGTGGTGATATTGGGCATCCTTGTCTTGTTCCTGATCAAAGAAGGAAAGCTTTCAGTCTTTATTTTTGACTGGCTTTTCACATATGCTCCTTATGCTGAGGAAGTTTCCTTCTTTTGTTAGTTTCCTAAATGTTTTTTTTTTTTTTACATCAACTGAGATGATCGTGCCTTTTTTTCTACCTTTACTCTATTATTCTGGTATGTTACACTAACTGATTTTCTTACAATAAAACGCCATTCCATACCTGGAATAAATCCCACTTGATTATGGTATATAACTCTCTTAATGTACTGTTGAATCCAGTTTGCTAATATTTTGTTGGGGATTTTTGCATCTATATTCATGTGGGATATATGTTTATCATTTTCTTTACTAGTAAATCTTTATTTGATTTTGGTATTAGAGTTATATTGGCCTCATAGAATGAGTAAAGGAATGTTCCCTCTTCTTTAATCTTTTTTGGAGAGCTTGAAAGGATTGGCGTTAATTCTTTTTGGGAAATTTTGTAAAATTTCCCTGTGAAGCCATCTGATCTGGGGTTTTCTTTCTTGGGAGGTTTTTAATACTGAGGCAGCCTCCTCTGTAGTTATTGGTCTATTGAGATCTTGTATTTCCACTTAAGTCAATGTAGATAGTTTGTGTGTTTCTAGGAATCTTCCCATTTCACCTAGGTTATACATCCTCTGAAGTTTTGTTTTTTTATTTTTTATTTTTGTGGAGTCTGTAACAATGTCCTAGCACATTTCTTTTCTAATTTTAGTTATTTGTGTCTCTTTTTGTCTTTTGTCATTCTAGCTAATGTGCTGTAAATTTTTGTTGATCTTTTCAAATAACCAATTTTTGGATTCATTGAATCTCTATTGTATTTTTTAATACTCTATTTCATTTTTCTGCATGTTAATCTCTCGTCTGCCTTTCCTTCCCTTTTCTCTGGGTTTAGTTTGTTCTTCTTTTTCCAGTAATAGGTTATATTTTCCAGTATAAGGTTAGAACTCTGATATGAGGTGTTTCTTCTTTTCTTATTATAAGCATTACATATTATAATTTTTCTTCTCATCACTGACTTTCCTGCATCCCATAAGTTTTGGTAGTTAGTATTTTCAATTTAATTTCCCTCAAGAGATTCCATAATTCCCTTGTGATTTGTTCTTTGACCCATTGGTTATTTAAGAGTACATATTTAATTTCCATATGTTTATGAATTTTCCATTTCTCCTTCTGTTACTGATTTCTAGCTTAACCATAGTGGTTGGATAAAATGCCTTTTATGATTTCAATATTTTTAAATTAATTGAGACTTGTTTTGTGACTTACCGTGTGATCTATCCTGGAGAATTATCCATGTGCACTTGAGAAGAATGTGTATCTTGTTTTTGTTGGATGAAGTGTTCTGCATATTTGTTTTAGCTTTAGATGGTTTAGAGTATCATCCAAGTCTTCTATTTCCTTATTGATCTTCTGTCTAGATGTTCTATCCATTATAGAAAGTGATGTATTGAATTATACTACTATTAATATAGACTGTCTATTTCTGATTTCAAATCTTTCAATGTTTGCTTCCACTATCTTGGGCTTTGCTCTTGGGTGCATATATATTCATCATTGTCATATCTTCTTGTTGAATTGACCCTTCATCAATATATAGTGAACTTCTTTGTCCCTCATCACGGCTTTCGACTTAAAAAATTTTATCTGATATTTATACAACTCCCCCAGCTTCCTTTGGCTACTATTTTCCTGATTGTTTTTTCCATTCTTTCATTTTCACATTTTCAACCTATTTATGTCTTTGAATTTAAGATGAGTCTCTTGTAAACATCATATAGTTGGGATATCCTTTTTTTCTCTCTTCTTCTAGAACTCACATTATGCATGTATTGGTGAACTTGATTGTGTCCCACAGTTCTGTGAGGATCTGTTTGCTTTTATTTATTACTTTTCCTTTCTGCTCCTCAGCCTGAATCATTTCAATTGTCATGTCCTTGAGATCACTGATTCTTTCTTCTGCCTACTTCAATCTATGGAAATCTTCTAAGGAATTTTTCATTTCAGTTATTGTGGATTTCAACTCTAGTATTTCTGTTTTGTTCCTATTGAGAATCTCAAAGAGATTTCCATACTTTTCATTCTTGTTTCCCTCTTATTCTTTAGTTTTTTTTTACATATTTCTTTTATCCCCTTGAACATATTGAGGATCATTTTTTAAAAGTCTTCTCTGGTATGCCCAAAGTTTGGACATCTTTATTGATGGCTTCTGGACTTTTATCTTGATCATCTGGATGGACTGTCATTCCCTGTTTCTGTGGTTGTCTTGCAATATTTTGCTTCACACTATACATTTTAATATCTTAAAGTGTTAACGCTGGGATTTAGCCCCTGAGTTGTCTGTTCCTTAAGAACATCCCTGTTTTGAATGTTCAGTAGTTAACAAGGTAGATATATTTTGCCATCAATCATCTTTTCATCTAATAAGAATAATATCTAAACCATGAGAAGAACTATGAGGGGATCAATACAGAGTTTTGTAGGCCATGTGGTCTCTATCATTACTTCTCAAATTTGCTGTTGTAGCATGAAATCAGCTATAGACAATTCATTAAAAAATGAGTATGTTTGTGTTGAAATACAATTTTATTTACATGAACACAGAGCAGGCTGAATGTGGCCTGAGGACCATAGTTTTGCCATCCCTGATCTAAAGGGTCCATGGAGAGTCAAAAGAGACTTTCTAAAGGAATTGAATATTAAAACAAATTCCTAAAGATGGGTATGGGTTATCCAAACAATAGGAACAGATGAATTCTCTAGGCAGAAAAAATAGGCCCAGAAATGAGGGAGAGACTATGTTGAAAGAACTCAAGCATGTTCATTATGGCTGGAGCTTAAAAGTGAGACGTTTGTTATTCATCAGTCTATCTACCATCTGAAGCCCATTATTGTGCTAAGGAAATTCCCACACTATGTGTATCTTGGTAGGGGCCCAAACTCTCTTCCCTCTATGTACTGAGATGGTAGGTACTTATGTGCCTAGCCTACCTTTCAGCTAGGGCACATCAATCAGATACACCATGCCAGTCTTCAACTCACAAACCAGTATTGCAAAGGGAAGGAGAGGAATGTCTTGGTCTCTGTCTTGGCCATGTCCACATGCATTCGGCTTGAATTTTAGCTGTGGCTATAAGAGCAAAATACTGAGGCAGGAATAGCAGCAGAAAAACTCAAGATTGGGTGTTTTGGTAGTGGTGACAGAGATCTCTATATCAGGCCAATTCTGCAGAAAAGTTTTTGGTGTTGTTCCTGGCAGTTAAACTTCATGCCTAATTTTCCAAACTTATTAACAATTCTAGGAGCTACCCTGTGTCCTTTAATAAACTGCTCTTCTGTCACTCCTTCAACTGGTGTCAGTTTTTGGTGTTTGTAATTAGGAAATCTGACTGATCTAGGGAGAGTAGAATAGAGAGACAAGTAGGAAACAATCTGTAAGGGACTCCTCAAACCATGTTGAATTTATGATTAGTGCTATGAGAAGCCATTGAAAGCTGTTAAGACAATGGTATAAGCAGATTTGAAAGTTAGGAAGATCATGCTGTGTCTTTGTGTGCCAGGGCAGAGACCACAAATTGTTTTGGGCTTAAACAATAGGAATTTATATTCTGACAGTTTTGGAGACCAGAAGTTCAGCACCAAGGTATCCCCAGGCCATGCTTTCTCTGGAAATCGTTAATGTTCTGCCGCTGGCTTTAACTCTCCCTCCATCACATGGCAATGTCTGTCTCCTCTCTGGCTTCGCTTCTGATTCTCCTGTCTGACTATATATGCATTTCTTCTGCTTTAGAAGCATTCAGCCATATTGGATTAAGGTCCATCCTACTTCAACATGGCCAGAGCTAACTAATACCATTTTCAAAGATTCTTTTTATAAATGGGTTCACAGCCACAGGACTGGGGGTTAAGACTTGAGCACATCTTTTATGGGGGTGGTGGTGGGCAGGATTCAATATGTCACATGCTATAAGCTCCCAGAGGACAGGGAAATTTTTCTTCTTTGTTTATTGCTTTGTGTTCAGTGCTTAGAGCAGTACCTGCCATATAGAAGGTAATAAAATATTTTTGTTGAATGAGTGATGAATTTTTAAATGAATGAATTGGAGGATGGGGACCATATAGAAGGCTGTTTTGGTAATTCAAGTGAGTAATGATGCTGACTTAGACTAAGTTAGAGTCCTTGAGAATTCTGGGAAATGTGTGGATTCAAAGATAAATGTGTAGGATGTAGAATATAAATAATATGTGCAGAAATTACATACTAGTATTTTAAAATGCAAATAATCCTTTAAAATTAAATTTTAACTTATAACAGTATAAGTTTCAATAATTAAATGTAATATTATAGAAGGGAATGCAGTGAAATATGTTGCAAAGCTTTCTTCTGTCCCCCACAAAATAGAGTTGGTTATATAGAAACAGCTGCATCGAGGGTTGATGTATAGACTGAATATGGGTGAATTCCAATGCCAAGAAAGAGAACAAACCAAAAGTGCAAATAATCACTTAATTTCAAAGAGATAAACATAATGTCAAAGTCGGTTGTTCCAACACTTTTAAGTGTTCTATTTTTTCCTACATTATATGTGTAGCACAGGCTATGACTGTTTAAATAAGCCCTAACAGTGGATCCAGTTAAATAGACTAGGAAGATTTAAAAGATAAAACCAGATTGACAGGCAACACTTCTTTCTCCTAAGCCCTCAGAGATGATTTAATAAAAATGAGACAGAATATTAATTTTTCTGAAATCTTTGTTTAAATGAATAACCTTGGTAAAAACATATAGGTGACTCTAGAAATTAGTTTAATTGACCAATATTACTATTCAGTCATATCACTGAAATAATTTACTGGTTATTCAAGTTGATTCACTAATGGAGCAAATAGATGAGGTAGGCAGGGCAAATATCACCATGATAGTTCAATAATTTCCCCTAAAGCCTCCTAGCAAATTGCATATCTTAAAATGGAATTTCATTTAACATTCTCAAAACAACACTCAGTAATGTTGAAAATTAGGTTATCAATGAACTATTTGCATAATACTGTTTCTGCAGTAGTGTGCAGCTTTGGTACTGTGAAAAAACACCCCCAAGCTTTTAGAAAACAACCATATTCCTTGGATAAAGTTAGGTCAAGAATATTCTGGGATACAATCAGAAATGCATGCTTTCTGGGTTATTACATCCAATAGAAAACTCATTTAATTATGAATGAGGCATGTTTTTTAAGTCTCTTTCTTAACTAGCCAACACAATTGATCAAGTCTTTAACATCTTTACATTGTGATTTCAATATTAGGGAAAAATTAGCAAAAATTAGCTTAAATGTTATTACCAGTGAGCAACTTCTGGATATGTGTGTGTGTGTGTGTGTGTGTGTGTGTGTGTGTGTGTGTGTGTGTGTACATGAGAGAGACAGAGAGAGATAAAACCAGATTGGCATTCAGCACTTCTTTCTCCCTCTCTCTCTCTCTCCCTCTCTCTCTGTATACATATAGAGACAGAGACAGAAAGCAGACAACCTTTTTAGGGTCTAATTTAGTGGCTCCAGAAAACTATGCTCACCCCTTCCTGGACTATAAGACAAGTACACAAATAACCTCACTATTTCCTTTAAGAGGAATCCCCAGCTTTACAGTCATGCTAAACAAAAATGCTTACCAGACTGCTGAGGTGGAGACCTGCCTGTGAGGGAAGGGGAATGGAAAAGGGGAAAGTTCTTTTTGGGAAGGGAAAGGGGCTGCAGAAAGATTGAGAATACTGTGGATCCGCTCACTGCCCAGTGTGCTTCTCAGCACTGCCATGCTTACTATGTTTTGTTTAATGAAGGTTATTGAGAAAACATACAAAATACTTCCTCAGGAATATAGCAGGGAAACATGTTTACCACTACCATAAATCAATAAACTGAAAAGGGAAAATTTTGAAGCCGATATTTTTGTCTGTACGCTGTCACCTAAGAAGTTGTTTTGTTTTTACTGAAATGACTGGTTGATTGTACCTCAGCCACAATAAATGCAAAGCACTAATACCATTAACACACTTTTTTCCCTGAAGCTAGTACAGTGTTTAACAATAGAAGATGCTGAATATGTATTTGCTGAATGAGTGATGAATTTTTAAGGGGCCCTTCCATTTTCACGGTCTACCAATTCATAATCCCTATTCTAAACGCTGCTTCCTGCATTGTGTGTAAACCTTTTTACTTTTCCTCTATCTTCCTCTCCTGTTTGTGTGTTTTCCTATGTTGGATTTTCTTAATCTATCCTTTGTATCTTTTAACCTTAATCTCTTAACTTCATAATCTAACCATATTAAAATAATTTATTTTGTATTACATCCACATTCAATGTCTTCATTCCTAGCTGGTCAGATAGTATGTGTGTGTTTTGTGCCTGCGTGTTTGCGTTTTTTGCTGTATGTCAATCATGATAGCTTATTTCCTCATGTATTTAGTGATTTTTTTTTCTTTTTTCTTTTTTCTACTGTGAGATCATGATCCTTGAGACTTTGCGGAAAATATTTGAAGTTTTAGTTTACTTTTTATCCACATACATAAACAAATCTGCATGCATTGGTTGGTGTCCTGTCCCCTAAAGATCAAGCTACACATCACTTTTACAGTATAAATGATAAGGAAGCATTTAGTGGACTCCTTTAAGTTCCATACACTGTTTGGGCTGGCCAGTTTTTCACATATGCAGCTTGACAACTGAACACAGTCATTTATTTGTATTAAAAATGAAAAATGAAAAAAAATTTTTTAGAAATAACTAAATAAATCAATATAATAACTACCTTGTATTTGCCAGAGTCCTGGCCGTGACGGTCCTTAATGCTTTTAACTCCTGGGGCAAGAGTGCAAATATAAGGCCAAATACCATAGGCTTAAATGTCAAAAGCAATAACTTAAGTCAAAAAATTGTTAAATGAAGTTTGTTCTATCCTCCTTTGACAAAATAAAAAATATTTGAAAACCTGTGTTTTCTAATAGGACTAGAAATTGTCAAAATATCAAGGAGGGGTGAATTTTATTCTTTTAAATGAACTCCTCAAAACTTCTCCAACACTGTCCAAGTTAACACTGGAATTTCAAAAACTTTAAGTTGATTTGAGAAAAGTTGACATCTTTTTTTTATATATAGAATCCTTTAATCTAGAAATATGGAATGCCTTTCTTATACATGCACCATTATTATTATTATTATTGTTATTATTATTTTTACAAACACTTCCCCTTCCCTCTTCTCCCTATTCCCTCCCCTCTTGGCCTGGAATCTGCTTTCTTTCTCTCTGGACTTGCTCTTTCTAATCATCTATTATCAGTGATGCCACACAATTTTTTCCTTATGTGTTTTGTCTTACTCATTTCACTGTGCATAATGTTTTCAAGTTTCTTCCATATTGCAACATGTCTCATAGCTTCATTTTTTACTTCCAGCTAAATAATATTCCAATGTGTGTATGTACTCTATTTTCTTTATCCATTCATCTGTTGATGGACACTTGAGTTGTTTCCAGATTTGGGCTATTGTGAGTAATGCTGCTATAAACACTTTTATTTTCTTAACTACTATTCTAAACCTTTAATGTTCTCTGCAAGATCTGACCCCATCCACACCTCTCATCAATATTATTTCTTTCAAGTTAATTCCGCCACCTGCATAATTATCCACTGTCCACACGCAGTATTAATTTCTCTCCTCCAGGCTAAGAAAAAAGGTGTTCCTTCTCTGTTCAAACCAATTTATCCCCAAAGTTGGTGCCATTCTTTCTCTCACATTGGACTTCACAGTCTTCATTATTCACCTATATATATATCACCAGTTACCCTTTGAAACTATCTCCTTCTTCTCAGCCTACCAAGAAGCTCTTTCCAAACAGAGAATAAAAGCCCTTCTCCTATCCCAAATGTGCACTTCTGAACCCACTGTATTTTTCTTTTCTCCTTATGTCAGCCATGCTCAGGATTTCACCTAATGGTGAAGAGCTTTAATCCTAAATTCCTAGATCACATTGCTCCTTTGAAGTTTATATGTCCAATGTCTGCTTGTCACATCGCCATGATTTCATTCATTTATCATTCATTCATTCATGCAGGTAATTATTGGATAGCTATTTTGTGTCAAGAATGGCTTAATTATAGGATGCAAGGTTAAGTAAAGCAAGATAAAATCCTTTCCTTATGAAGCTTCACTGTTCAACAATATCATAGTGAAATAGTCACAGAAATACATTACAAATGTGATGAGTGCAATAGAAGAAACGCATGCACTCCTTAAGTGGAACATTCTCAAACATACAAAGGTTGCTTCTTGTGAAGTATCATCTCGTTTGATGTTTGCACTGTCCTAAATTCCCTAGTAAGATGCATAGGAGTGGCCTTGCTCTCCGCCTCAACCCTGGCATCGGTTCATCCTAAGTCCTCCTCACTCTTACCTCCTTTAATAACTGCTTGCTTTCCCCCCAATACCAGTTGTACTTACTAGAAACTCCTTCCCTCTTGCCTGCCCTTTGACAGCAGTATTGTAATTGGTTTCCTTGTCTTCAGTCTTATTTAATTCTCAGATCCATCATCACGCTGTTGTCAGAAGGATTTAGATGAAGCTCATATCTGAGCACGTCCCTTGTGTACTGTTTGGGTCAGGATAATTAATACTGGCTGATATAACAAACAGCACCAATACCTCAGTGACTCAAAATAATTACACAGACACAGGGAAGATGACCATATGTTGACAGAGGCAGAGGTTGAAGTGCTGCAACTGCCAGCTAAAGATTGTCAGCAAACCACCAGAAGCTAGATGAGAAGAGGCAAAGAAGATGTCCCCCCTACAGGTGTGAGTGGAAGAGTGGCCCTACCAATAGCTTGACTTTGGACTTTCAGACTTTAGAATTGTGAGAGAATAAATTTCTGTTGTTTTAAGCCACTCGGTTTGTGGTACTTTGGTATAGCAGCCCTAAGACACTAAGGCACATGGGATTGGTAAGCATCTGGCTGATCTCTGTCCCACCTACTTGAAAAGTCTTTGTTGACTTTTCACAATTCTCATCCCTGAACCTGTATTTTAAGACCCACAGGACAACCATTCTTCTTGTTTTCCTCCTTTGTTTTTCACACCCTTTCTCAGTCTTGTTCTCTTCCTGTCTTTTTGTTCTCTCCCCTTTTTTGGGGTCTTAATCAACTATATTCTAAACTATATTTGCAGAAATCTTTAAGGAATCTTTCTTTTTTCTTCTTCATATGAATTCCTGACTCAATGGTAAACTTTTTAGGTGAAAATTTTACGTCTCAATAACTCAAGTGTACCTAACATTTCAGAAATGATGTTGAGATAGATGATTAACATGTGTCAAAGCATATGTCTTATCACTTGGATCAAAAAGGGGGGGGGAGGTGAAATCAAATAAGATAGGGGTTCTATGGGTAAAATATTTCAGATAGAGTCAGAAGATCCTTCTGGATATAACTCTTTTGCAGATCTCACCCAGATTTCCCAAACTGCCACAGTGTGAAGCCTCCCCAAAGTTGCCTGAGGGCCCCAGGGACATCGAGACAACCAAGGCAAATCCATAGCTACATGAAATGCTATTTCTCTAATACAACACAGTTTATTCACTTATAAATCCCATGATCATGATTCTTCTGTCTGTTATTCGAAACTATAACTTTCAATGTACTTGTTAGGTTTATTTTTCAGAGACTTCAAGCCTCCAGATTGCACCTAAGCTGGTTGAGCCCTGACACCCAGTAGGTAGGTGCTCATATCCCACTCTCCAGTTCTTCTGGCCTGCCCTGGACAACCAACAGAAAGATAAGAATGGATCAGCCCCATCTCCAAAACAAGGAGCATATTCTATGGCAAAGAAAATAATCCCATTCCTCTGACTCATAATATGTATGAAACTCCTTAGCTTGTAGCAGTCAGAGTGGTCATCAACCCCAAGGAATGACCAAAAATTAAGAGGGGTTGTAACTGCTTACTACAGCAGATTTATTGGTTTTGTAGTTATATTATCGTGTGTTAACTGAGTAATTTGTAGCATTGCTATAAAAAGTAAACATTAAAAAAAAATATGCTGCCATCAATTTTAGCAAATGTTCCACACCAAAGCAAGGTGTAGTTGGTGGGATGGTGTATGGAAACCCTATATTTTATGCATGTTTGTTCTGTAAACCCACAACTTCTCTAAGAAAACAAAGATAAATAAATAAATAAAACATGTCTTCTCTCCAAAACAGCAGTCTTTGCAAAAGTGTCACAATGAGAAATATCTTCTAAATACCTACTCCCCACCTCTTTCCTTAACCTATTCCCCAGAGTAAGTAAATGACTGTCCCCAGAGCCGAATTCCAGGTATGGATAGGATCAGCCATGCAGCTCCAGTGTGTGAGGTGTTAACATAGAACTGACTATGACACAGCTTTACAACCTAGAGACTGTGATTGAAGCCAGTCTACAGAGACTTCAGGTTCAAAATGATTTTCTCATGGGCCATGCCAATATCACTGTCTTGCTATTGTATTAACAAGGTGTTAGATGGATTTGGGACTGAATCCTTTCCATCCACTTGCTAATCATATAAACATAGGTTAACAATATCTACCTCGTAGAGTTGTTGTAAGGCAGAAATGTGACAACACAACAGAGTTTTAATTGTTGGTTATTCACTAATATAATTAATATAATTAATATTGCTAATATTGGCAAAGTCCATGGAAATATATATAAATATCTAACACACAGAAGACAATCAATACATATCAGCTCTCTTTTAATTGTCTTATTGGTTGTGGCTTTGAAGATAAGCATATTTCGATGATTTTCTATGAGGGATGTATTGATTATTTTATTATTTTCCATGAGAGATACTAGATATAAGGTATTATCTATGAAAAATTTTCATTATGCATTATCAGCATGGTCAACAGCAGAGAAAAGTTAAGATAAAATCATGATATATCTATTGTTATATTGCTTTAAAGCACTTCAATGTCAAATGGAGTGATATATGTGCACATAACTGGGCATAAACTTATGCTCTCAGTGGCCAATTTACAAATGAACTACCATAACCTGTTGTCCACACTGAGTGTCTCAATACTGCTTTGGATATCCCAAATCTATAGCAGAAAAATCAGTAACTAGAATAAGAGATGTTGTAAATAATTTTTCATTGATGAAGTGACTGGTGTCAAAGGTACATGGCTAGCTAGAAAGTATAATTGAACTAGCAAGAAACTCCTCAATCCTAAAGCTCAGGTAATGGCAGCCTTGCAGACTGACATATGGAGGTAAAATTTGAGAGCATGGGAGAGACTGTTTCACTTTGTAAATGTGGTAGGCTGAATAATTGTCTCCAAATATGTCCACATCCTAATCCACATAATCAGTGGCCATTACCTTATGTGACAAAGGGACATTCCATATATGATTAAGTTAAGGATCTTATTTGCCTGTGTAGACAAACATATAATATTTTTGCATTAGATTATTAAACAGATAATCTAAGATCTGCTGTTTTAATAATGTGAGACTCTGTACCTTTAATTTACTTCACCCATACCAACACCAAAGCTTTATCTTAGTTCAGTGAAAATAATCTGAACTTAATTATGCACACAATGAGATGGGCACCACCAGCAGAAAGAAAATGGAAGAAAAAGATAGTGACTTTCAGAATTGCCCTGTTTTTTCACACTCTTAATTTAGAGAGACGAATAATAGGAAAGGCTGTGTTTGAGGGCAAATGCAGGATCAGTCCTGAAAATGAATGTCATCATGTTCACAATTTTGCTTGGTCAGATCCACCAAACCATACGATCTATGTAAGAAGCATGTCTGAGTGTGTATTTGACACAGGCAGGGGTTAGGAGAGGAGGGTGCGCTTGTCCTAGTATATCTAAGTCTAATTCTGTTTATAATTATGAGATGTAGTTTATTAAAGGCCAACCAATGACTGAGATTGACATTTAAGAGCAAATAGATTTTCATAATTCTAAAACAACAAATTGCCCTGTGTCAGCATTCTGCTTTATGTAATAACTATAAATCTCCATAGAGATAAGGTGGTGATATTGGAAAATGTTTTTAGGCAGACAATTCACTTTTTGCTAGTTTCTCTATAGGGAATCTGCATTCATCTTTTGAAACTAGAGTTTAGCTTTTGGCTTAAATAACTATGTTAGGCCAGAGAACTTTCTTAGATACTAGGAGACCTTGTGAAGCAAAAAAAAAAAGTTTCCTGCAGGAGATGGGAAAGAATTGTATGTTTAGTATTGTACCAGTAGCTGTCATGATGTGAAGGGAAAAACTAGCTTTAGAGAAGACTTTGGGTTGGTGCATGATTACAAATGTTACATAAAAATAAAGCCAAATTCCACTTACATTGTGGTGTCCCAGGTATCCTGACTGATTCTCCCACTGAAAACACCAAAATTTCCAAGTAAAGCAATTAATAAGGAATACTCAGAGGCCATAAACCAAGGGGAATCTCAAGAGAAAAGTAGAGCACTAGAGATGGATTTTGTCATAAGGGAATTTGTTGAACCAGGAAAGCTTTATCTTTGTTTTCATCTCTTCACAAGGCAAGCAACACTTGTTGCAGGCCCCAGGGCCAACCCAAAATGAGCATATAGTAAGGAAATCTCCCCAAATCTCTGAGACTACAAAGGGCTATAAATATAGTGTAAGAGTCAACTATAAATGCCACGCAACCCCAACTCAAAAAAAATCAAGTATTGAAATTTTCAGAAATAGAATGTGAAATATATATATATATATATTTTTTTTTCATTGGCAGGCACCAGGAATGGAATCCGGGTTTCCGGCATGGCAGGTGAGAACTCTGCCACTGAGCTACCATCACACCGCCCTAAAATAATATTTTATTGTGTTTAAAATGTAGGATGTATGGCTGTTAATTTTACTACTCTTATAGCCTTTCTGACGTTTGAAATTTTCAGAACAGAAAGTTGGGGGAAACCACAGAAAACCGTGCCTGTAAGTGAACTTCTTTAACCAGACAAAGGAAAAATACAAACATGTACAGCAAAATAGCTTACTTAACAGTGAAATGTTAAAAGCTTTTGCCCAAGGCATTGATGTCCATTATTAACTGCTCTACTTTTGTAAATGTATGGAGGTCCTAGCAGTGAGGCACAGAAATGAAATAAAGGATATATCCCAGAAAGGAAGAAATAAAACTCTCATTATTTAGATAATATTTTGTCTACAGGAAAGCTCAAAGAAAATAATAACATTATTACAATTAATGAGTTTAATAAATCTGCTGGATAGAAAATCAATCTATAAAAATCAGTTGAATTTCATTGAAATTCTACAATGAATATTTAGAAAAAATATTTTTTAATAACAGTACCATTTTTTTCTGAAGGTACCATTTTTAATAACAAAAAATACAAAGTGTCTAGGAATATATATATAATAAAATTTGAGCAAGATATTTTTGAAGAAAATTGCAAACATTACTGAAATCCTTAGAAGAAAGCCTGTGTAAATAGACAGACATATAATGTTTTTGCATAGGATTATTAATATTATAAAGTTGTTGATCTTCCCAAAATTCATTTATTGGTTCACTGCAATACTAATCAAAATCCCAACAATTTTGTGCATGTGTGTGTGTTTGTAAAGAACCTAAAAACATGATTCCAAAATTAATATAGAGGAATAAAGCGTCAAGAGTAGGCAAGACACTCTGAAAGAAGAGCAAAGTAGAGGGATTGTGTGACCAGATATCAACAACTATTATATTTAGTTGTATTAAAAAATCGTGTGTTTTGCCCAGAAATGGACAAATTGAACAATATAATTTTTTGCCAAATTCAGAAACAGAATTACCCAGATATCAAAACTTTGCTGGAGTTACCAATAGGGAATAGAAAATGGACTTTTCAATAATGATGCCTAGATTACTGATTATATAAATGGGCAGAAAATGGACCACACTTCATACCAAACAAAAAATGTATTTAATGTGGATTAAGGGTATAAATGTTAAAGCCAAAATTATAAATCAATAAGAAAGCAATGTTTATAACCTTGAGGTAAAGAATGATTTTTTAACCAATTCAAAAATAAAAAAACATAATTTCAAAAATTTATTTTGAGTATATTTAACTTGATAACTTCTCTTCATGAAAAGACATGGTAAAGAGTTTTGTGAAAGGCAAGCCTCAATAGGGCAAACATGTTTGCAATTCATATAGTTGATAAAATATTAGTAACACGATGCAAGTAACAAGTTCTGCAAATTAAAAAGTGAAAGAAAATAATGGAAAAATCTGGTAAAAGTCTTGAGCATGTCTTCATATAAAAGAAAACTCAAATGGCTAATAATATATGAAAAATATGTTCAATCTCATTAGTAATAAGAGAAATAAAAATTAAAATAATTTTTTAATAACTAACATATTCACTAAAGGGGAAAAGATTTTAAACCTGATAATTAACCTCATTAGCTAAGTGCTAATGAAGCCATGAAACAACTGCACATGTATAGAGGTGGAATAATTATAAATAGGCAAAATCATTTTGGGCAATAGTTTGGCATTGTCTAGTAATTTGAGATGAACATTATTCTTTGACTGAGCAATTCCATTTCCATCCCAGATAAGCTCTTGCTCATGTGTAGTTCAAATCTTTGTACAAGAGTGTTTGATGCAGCGCTGTTTGAGATGGCAAAACTCTAGAGACAGCTCAAGTATCCACTCACCTTCAAATGGATAAACAAATTGTGATATATTCATCTGATGGAATACTTAAGCATTGAAAATTAATGAATTACAACTGGAAATAAGAAGTTGGCTATTCTTAAGAACATAGTGCTACGGAAGAATACACACAGTATATAAAATTTAAAACCATGCATAATTAATGTATACTTTAGGGATACAAGCTCTATAGGAAAGTTAATGTGTGTGGGAAAGTAAATGCATAAGAAACATAAAATTCTAAATAATAGTTCCCTTTGAGGGATGAGGTAATTAAACAGGATGTGTTGGAACACACAAGACCTCAAAGGTGATAGTAAATTTATGTTAATTGAAGTAGGTCATGGGCATCCAGATGTTATATTTTTTCTGTTATGCGTATTTAATAAAATTATTTTGCATCCATCCAATGTTTAATTTTTAAATTTACAAAATAAAAAACTGCTGTTCATAGAACTGTTCAGAGGAATATTTTTTATTCAACTTTCTGTTTAAAAAATTTTTTTTTTAAATAACCACACTGTTATGTTTTAAAGTACCACATATAAAAATCTACACATCTTTTCAAAACAATACTTTCTCTGGAAAAAAAAATCCTTAGTGTCTGCTTCTTTCAGGGGTTAATAAATAAGTTTTCCTTTATGGGTACAACTGGACTGTCTACTTCTACCAAATTTTGAAGAATTAATATATTGTTGGCTCATACTAATTGAATTCTGTGCATTTTGAAAGCACCATGAACTGCAAACTCTCATAAATGCTGGACACTTTACCCAGAGTATTCGCCCTGTATTCCCCTCATATATGCCCTGTTTCCTTGGATAATTACTCACTATTCATGCTCCAGAACTCTGTTATTCATTGTGAGGTTACATTGTCTGGAAGTTTGCATAATTCTACCCCCATGCAAAGGGATAATAAATAAATAAATATATTTTTTCTTCACCAGAAGACCTGAATGATTAAAAGAAAACATTTCACTCAAGGTTTGGTTGAGAGACATATCAGTAAATGGGCATTGTCCTTCAGCAGGGATGCTAGAATAGGATAAGTTGAGAGAGAGAGAGAAATAGAAAGACAGTGAAAAAGACAGAGAAATAGAGAGATTTGGTAATTGCTAATAATTCAATTAATTAACTAAATGACAAGGAATTAGTCTTTTTTTTACTTTTTATTTTGAAATAATTTCAGACTTGCAAGACAGTTGCAAAAATAACACAAACTGCATACAGAGAAACCTAACACTCCCCCACTCCCCAGATACTCCGATCTCAGACCTGCCAATTTTAGCATTTTGCTTCATTTGTCATATTTCTGATAAATTATCTTTTCTGATAATTTCTTTGTGGTTACCATGGGGCTTAAATTTAACATTCTAAATCTGTAATAATCTCATTTGCTTTGATCCCAGTTAATCTGAAATAAGATACATAGATTATATTTCTATACTCCTCTGTTCCCCCATCTTTATGTAGTTCTTGTCACAAATGATGTATTTATACATTGTGAGTTCAAAATCATTAATTTATCATTACATTGCATGCATTTGCTTTTTAGATCTTATAGAAAGTAAAAGTTGGTGTTATAAATAAAAAATTCAATAGCACTGGTATTTATATGTAGCTGTGTTATTATCTTTACTGGCACTCTTTTCTCCTTCATGTGGCCTGAGACAATTGTCTAATGTTCTTTCCTTTCAACCTGCAAAAATCCCTGTAGCATTTTTTGTAAAGTTAATTTAGTGGTGATGTTCTCCCACAACTTTTATTTATCT
>PVIY010017595.1:28053-49264 GCA_004026745.1 Myrmecophaga tridactyla | reverse complement strand
ATAACAAGGTGATATCTACTTAATGCATAAGAGTAACCTCCAGGATAACCTCTTGACTCTGTTTGGAATCTCTCAGCCATTGACACTTTGTCTCATTTCTCTCTTTCCCCTTTTGGTTGAGAAGGTTTTCTCAATCCCTTGATGCTGAGTCTCAGCTCATTCTAGGATTTCTGTCCCACGTTGCCAGGAAGGTCCACACCCCTGGGAGTCATGTCACACGTAGAGAGGGGGAGGTGGTGAGTTTGTTTGTTGTGTTGGCTGGAGAGAGAGGCCACATCTGAGGAACAAAAGAGGTTCTCTTGGGGGTGACTCTTAGGCCTAATTTTAAGTAGTGCCATTGGTTCTTCTCAAAAGGGGCGTCGTGCAGAAGAGGACCCCGGGGAGAGCTTCTCTCAAAAGGTGCATCTGGTTCTCAGTCCTGAGCAACTGAACCAGAACCTTTGTGGCATTTGAAAAGCCTCTGGGGCAGCTGTGATCAAGGGCCCCCAGTTTGTACGACTGTACATTGTCGCTATTACCTGTGTGTCCCACACTCCAGTATATTCTGTGCCACCATCAGCCTCTTCAGTGATGTCTTAAAATATCTCTGTGGGAGGATGGTTTTTGCTATCATCACTAGACATACTGATAATGTTGACATAATAATCTTATTCAGCGACCCTCCTGTACTACTGCACATAAAAGAGATATTTGCCTTATCTAAAAACCCTTGGAGCTCTGGAATGAACAACTGAAGCGTTCACAGTATGTGTTGCATATACAGGTCTTCTTTGAATTGGTTCATGAAATTTCCTTGTTCGAAATAAGTTCTTATTGGTGTAGATGAGAAAATTAGTAGATAACTATGTTAATTTCCTTTGGCTGCCATTCCAAATTGTCACAAACTTGGGGGCTTAAAATAACAGAAATTTATCCTCAGTTTTGGAGGCTAGAAATGAAGGTATGAGCAGGGCCATGCTCCCTCTGGGAGCCCTAAGGAAGAATACTTCTTTGCCTTTTCCAGCTTCCCATGGCCCCAGGTTTCCTGGGCTTTTAGCAGTACAACTCCAGACTCTGCTTCCATCTTCACAAGGCTGTCTTCTCCCTGTGTCTCTTCCAATTTCCCTCTTTGTATATAAACACCGGTTATATTGGAGTCAGGGCCTTTCCTTTGATCTCATCATAACTTTATTACAGCTGCAGAGATCCTACTTCCAAATAAGGTCCCTTCACAGGTACAGGGTTGAAACTCGAACATATCTTTTGGGGGGACATAATTCAACCCTCAACAGTAACGAAAAGTGCCTGATTCGAGGCACAGTGGATGAGGGGTGCTCCAGTTCACGGCAGGCAGCCCTTATGACCCTACAGGATGCTTGTGCCTTGGCCCTCTTCTCTTCCTCCACTTTGCTTTCATGGTCCTCCATTGCAGACGGTCTGGATCAATGAGCAGATGTGGAATAGGAAATGGAAGAGTTTGAAGCATCTCGTCAATGATTTATTGATTCTAAAACCATAGCTTGGAAAATAACTAATAATTATATGACAATTGGCTCTGAGGAAGCTGCTGAGCCTCTGGGGAAATCATTTTGAACACACTATTATCCAGTTATCACAGAAATAATCAAACGGGCTAGTCTTCACATTAACACACCTGAATATGGCTCAGGAAGGTTGTCATGGGTGCCTGCTTTGCTGTGATATCTTTATTAATGAGCAAGAAGGAGAGGTAAATATTGTGCTAATTAAATCTACTGTGGATATTACTCTCAAAGGCATGGTTAGCTGGGGAGATGCACTGATGCCACACTCACTCGCTCAGAGCTTTTAAGTACATGGAAAGAGAACACCAAAATGAGTTGTGGATATAAAGAATGAAAATGTGAGGGAATAATATCCTGGATGCACAGATTACTGGAAAGATTATAATAAAAAGAAAATACCACTCACTACCAGCATAGCTCAGCCACAACACTGAGTCCGCCTGGCCCTGCCCACAAATCAGATTTCCAGAGAAGGCTGGAATATTACTTGGAAAATTAGTTTTCAAGGACAGAAAAGCAGAAGCTAGAGGTTTTGAAACTATGTTTACTCAATGGGAATGGCTGAGGTCAGGTTATCTGAGCCTAACTAGAAGTAGAGGCCAGTTGAAGGGGCCCTGCCTCCATGGGAGAAGTTAGAGGGCAATTGAGGGAAAGAAGAATTGATGTAGGACCTCTTCTCCTCAGGGTCCTGGGCATACGTGGTCAGAGGTCATCTTCTTGGTCAGAGGTTGACATTGACAAATGGTGATTATGCCCAGGAGGGAAAGGAGGACCCCATGTCTTTGCTCCTTTGGTGGCTCAAGCACTTTCCATTTTTCCTTTCTCTTTTCCAAAATCCTGCCCCTGTAATACTAGTCTTCTCACCATAAGCCCTGGGCCTGGACCTGGGCCCCAGAGTGGTGGTGTGAAGGCTCCCAAGAACCCAAAGAATTGGCCTTTTGTCTGCTCCTAGCTGTGCCAGCTAGGGCCAAAGAGAGGACAGGCCCACCTGACACACAGGTGGAGGGTTTAAGGAGAGGCAAGGTACCAGCTCTGATGCAGCTACTAGGTCTAAACTCCTTGGGCCTGGAGAGTCTGCCCCAAGGTGGGCCTCATGGGGAAGACCCGAGTTTCTTCCCAGGAAAGGGTGGCATTCATTCATTCAATTGAATTTCATTTATATTTATCAGGTAATTGCTAAAGCCAGGGTCTGTGTTAGCATCTCAGGACATAAGGAAGCAGGAAGGACAAATTAACAAATCATGTCAATGCAGAGAGCTAGTCCCTTTAGCCTGTTCATGTCCTGAGAGTGGACAAGAAGAAGGGCGAAAACCATTTGTAGTTGAGACTTGAGGATTATCAGGGAAGGCTTCATAGAGGAGACACTAAGTCTGAGTTCTAAAAAACAAACTGGAGATTTTCCTAGGAGATGTGATGTCAGAGCAAGAAAGACTGGGAGAGATAGGAAAGGAGGAGGATACACCAAGAATCAGTTCAGAAACAGGAAGATGCAGAGGACAAGAAGTAAAAGAGAGAAGGTAGAGCTTGGTGCTCATACAGGTCTCAAGGCTGCTCTGGGCCATGAGGGTGCATTCCAGCCTCTGCCAAGTGGACCTGTCTCCTCCAGGTTTGGGAACAGGGAAGCCCTAAGTCTGTGAGCAGCTGGACTTTGGTATCCATGACTGAGCAGAGCAGGGCTGGGCAGGGACAAAATGGTGACCTCTGAGACCTCAATGAGAAAAATGAACATCCAGTGCAAACTAATTATCCAGTCCAGTGACCTTCTAGGGTCCCCTTCTTCAGAATAAGAAATATAGGGGAATTGGAGGTGTTTTGTTGGCCAGGCTCTTAGAACTGGCATTCTTATCTGTGTTAGGATCTTGGGATATAAGGAAGCAGGAGGGACAAATTAACAAATCGTGTCAATGAAGAGAAGTAATCATTGGGCCTCAGTGCAGCAGCTAAGAGCACAGGCTGAATTCACTACTTATGGCATGTTCGAAGATAGGCCCATTGCTTAGCTCCTCTGAACCTCATGCTTCTCATGTAGAAATTGGAGATAACAATGTCCACCTCATAAAATTATTATTATGAAGATTAAATAAGATAATTAAGGTCTAGGAGAAGATCCCCATTCCCACCAGAACTTCAATTATGGAAAGGTGAGATAAAAATGGAGGGTGGAAGCTCCCACCTGGACAGTATTTAATGACAGAAGAGGAACTTGGAAAGCAAATGCAGGAAGGAACTGGAGGCTACAGAGTGTTAAGGCCTTTATACTTCTAATCTTCTCCCCAGCTACAAGTCTCTAGTGTAAGGTTTTTCAGAATCTGCATCAGGAAATACTGACTCACTTGGGATTTTTCTTTCATTTTTGTTTGCTGTCACTAAATCCCTCCTGTCTGACGGATTCTTTGCCTGGTATCATCTGCCTACCAGTCTGAATACCATATTAATATTATCGTAGGCTGCAGAACAAGATCTCACTGCAGCTCACGCAGTTTCATAAGGTTTCTGAGCTCACTCTTGTGGGGTGCATTTCTGATCATACCCATGGGCCCTGGTGATGTGTTTATGACACCAAACCAAAGCACCATTTCAAAGAAGAGGAAAAGGAAAGCAGGAGGCATAAACTATTTGAAAACCTAAGTGAGTAGCAAAGTAGTCAAGTTTGCCAAAGACCAATTGTCTCAGAATCTCCCAGATTATTTGTTAAAAATGCAGATGCCCAGAGTATATAAAGAACTCCTACGACTCAACAACAAAAAGCCAGTTAGTAACAAAACCCAACTGAAAAACTGGTAGAAGACAATTGGTACAGACTTTCTCTTTGGGGTGATGGAAAAGTTTTGGTAGTGGACAGTCCGGATGGTAGCACAACACTGTGGATGTAATTAACACCACAGAACTGCATACTTGTAAGCAGTAAAAATGGAAAATTTTCTATAGTATGTGTGTTACCAAAATAACAATTTTTTAAGACCCCATAAACTGTAGAACACAAAAAGTAAACCCTATGTGAACTATGGACTGTAGTAAATAATAGAATTATAGCAATATTCATTCATCAGTTGTAACAAAGCCACCTCCCTAAAGCATAACGTTAATAATAGGGAAAACTGTGTGCATGATGGCTGTTGGGTATATGTGAATTCTGATTTCTGCATGATTTTCTGTACACCTATAACTGCTCTTAAAAACAAACAAACAAACAAAAACAAATGTTCAGGAATCTTCCAGACCTACTGAATCAGAATCTCTGACCTTGGAGTGTAGTACACTTCTTTTTCAACATGTTCTCCACTAATTCTAATATATGCTAGCTTGAGAACCACTCTGAGGACCAGGGATAAAACCAATATCCACTTATATAGATTGAAAGATTGTAGATTCATTGCTTCATTTTTCATCCTTTTCTGGATCCTTGCCATTTTCCATGGAACTTTGCAGGGCCCTTTCACTCTGATTCTGGGCTCAGCCATGTGACTTGCTTTGGCCAATGGACATTAGTAATCACTATGCAAGGCGGGGCTGTGGGACCGGTCTTGCATATCTGTCTCTGCCAGGAGTCTAGCCTGGGGGAGGATAATGACGTCCTAGCCAAGGCCGTTCTAGATCAGCTGACAGCCAGCCAACCCTCACATGTATCTGTGAGCCCATCCAAGATGGGCTGAGCCACCTGGCTGACCTGCATCTGACTACCATGACATGAGTGAGCTCAGCCAGCTTCAGCGAAACCCTGCAAAGTAATGAGTTAAAGAAATATTTATTATTGTATGATGCTAGGTTTTGTGGATTTTTTTTAATGCAGTACCATTATGGCCATAGATGATGACACAACTGATTTCCTACTTTTCAGCCATAATGGAGAGAAGAAGTAGAATGCGGTAACTAACAGCTTTGACTCTAGAACCAGATGGCCCGGGCAGACCTTTCCTATATCGTTGCCATTTACAAGCTGTGTGGCTCTGGGCAATTTATACAACCTCTTTTTGTGTGGTTTCCTCATCTGTAAAATGGAGGTGATAGTAGTACCTACCCCAGGAAGCTGCTTTGAGGTTTAAATGACTAAAGTATATAAGGTTCTTAAACAGTGCCTAGCCAGGTAACTCACAGTCCTCCCCCTTCTATGTGGGACATGACTCCCAGGGGTGTAAATCTCCCTGTCCAGGTGGGACAGAAATCCCAGGATGAGCCAGAACCCAGTATCTCAATCAAGGGATTGAGAAACACTCTGACCAAAAAATAGAAGAGAGAAATGGGACAAAATAAAGTTCCAGAAGCTGAGAGATTTCAAACTGAGTTGAGAGGTTATCTTGGGGATCTATATTCTTATGCATTATATAGGTATCCTTTTTTAGTTTATGGTGTACTGGAGTGGCTAAAGGGCAGTACTTGAAACTGTTGAGTTGTATTCCTATAGCCTAGATTCTTGAAGGTGATTGTATAATGATACAGCTTTTACAATGTGACTGTGTGACTGTGAAAACACTGTGTCTGATGCTGCTTTTATCCAGAGTATGGATGGATGAGTAAAAAATATGAATTAAAAAACAAACAATAGGAGGGACAAAGGTTAAAATAAATTGGGTAGATAGAAATACTAGTTGTCAATGAGGGGGAGCGGGAAGGGGTATTGTATGAATGAGTTTTTTCTTTTTTCTTTTTATTTCATTTTCTGGAATAATGCAAATGTTCTAAAAAATGATCATAGTGATGACTATACAACTATGTGATGATATTGTGAGCTATTGATTGTACACCATATATAGAATGTATGTGAGTGACTACTCCTCAACAAAATATTTTAAAAAATAGTGCCTAGCATATAGTTAGGGCTCAAAAATTGTTAGCTATTTCTGACACTATCTGAAATATATTGACGCTCTTGGGTAGGAATTCATGCATCTATTAATTAACCAGTAAGTGCTGGTTTACCACCATTTGTGAGCAGGCCTGTCACAGGTCCTGGGGGTGGGGGCGTCCATAGAGATACTTTTGCCCACCAAGAAGTGATCTGACCAATGAGAGCTCTTTTGGGCTGTGGTTTCTGTGAGATATATGGAATCCCCACCTCTCATCATAGCCTGGTGTTCTAGTTTGCTAGCTGTCAGAATGCAATATACTAGCAACGGAATGGCTTTTAAAAAGGGGAATTTAAAAAGTTGCTAGTTTACAGTTCTAAGGCCAAGAAAATGTCCCAGTTAAAACAAGTCTATAGAAATGTCCAATCAAAGGCATCCAGGGAAAGATACCTTGGTTCAAGAAGGCCAATGAAGTTCACAGTTTCTTTCTCAAGTGGAAGGGCACATGACAAACTTGGTGTCATCTGCTAGCTTTCTCTCCTGGCTTCCTGTTTCATGACGCTCCCCAGGAGGGAGAATTAAAAAATTCTTCATCTCCATAGCGCTGGCTCGTGGACTCTCTGCTTTGTGGTGCTGCAGCATTCTCTGCTCTCTCCGAATCTCTCTCATTCTCCAAAATGTTTCCTCTTTTATAGGACTTCAGAAACTAATCAAGACCCACCCGAATGGGTGGAGACATGTTGTCACCTAATCCAGTTTAACAACCACTCTTGATTGGGTTACGTCTCCAGGGAGATGATCTAATTACATACAGTATTGAATAGGGATTATTCTGCCTTTATGAAATGGGATTTAGATTACAACATAGCTTTTCTAGGGGACATACATCCTTTCAAACCAGCACACCTCGGTAGGATGATCAAAGAGGCACAGGTATCTGTAAGAACATCAAGGAAAGCCATCTGTGGAATCTCTAGGACCCAAAATTTTTACAAGCTATGACTCTTTGGGCAAATTACTTAACTTCTCAGAACCTTTGTTTATTCTCTTGTCACAGAGGGATGAGGGATGGCAAACCCAACTCAGAGACTTGGGGAAGGATGAAATCTGTTAATATTCATAAATAGCCCAGCACAGTGAGCGGCCCCCAGCAGCACTCAGAGTGTTAGCTTCCTCTTGCCTCTCCCCTGCCCCACAGCTCTCTTAAGTGCCCCACTCCCTCCAACCACCTCGACAGCTCAAACCCCTCTTCCCAGCAGACCAGGCCCCTCCTCCTGCCCTGGCCCCCTCACAGGCACTCTCTGGAAAACACTGAGTTTTCACTGTGTCACTCATGTTCTTCGATTCCCTAATGAGGCCCCTTCCTCTTGGAACACAAATGTGGACCTGCTCATTTGTGTCAACACAGCTGCAGGCTGGACCCCTGAGCTGCCACAGCTGGGGTACAAGGTCTACCCTCCCACCTCATCTTTCCCAAACCAGGTAACCTCAACTCCCTCTCAACTTCTCATTGTAAATTCCCCTGGGGAACTCACCCAGTTTCACACAGTCTCTCATCACCATGATGAGGAATTATTAGGACAATTTCCCTTGGGGTAGGGTCAAAGGTCATGGCAAAGAATATATGGGGTCACCTCAGGAGCCTCTGTCCCCTCTGGCAAGTCCTCAGGAGGGAGCTGGCACCTCACAGTGCAAGTCTCCTGCTCAGGGAAGTCAGCTTCAGTTGGGAAGAATCAACTGCCATCCTTCACTTCCTGACTTGCCTTCTCCCATTTAAGAATCTGAATGCACTCTTATTGGAGCCTTCCACCCGTCTTCGGCCTGAGTGGACCTCTTTTGTCTCTTACCATAGTTGCATCCAACTGATCTGAATCCATATCCAGTTCCACTAAGGGAACAAAGACTGGGGCTTATTCATCTCTGTATCTCTAGAGCCTTGTGCACTCCTGGATAGGTGAGTGAATGGATGAATAAATGAATGTCCCAGTGGAGATGATGCTTTGGGCCTTGACCTTCTCCATCTAGAGGAGGATGCCCTTTACAAATAACTTAACTTGGCCTTTAAACTAAGAAGAAATACCCTAACCATACTGTGCTATTTGAGACTCTGAATCCTAGATATGGGGGCTTATTCCTCAGTTTTGTTTGTGTTTCTGAAGCAATTATTACAAGGACACAAATGACTTTAGTCATTGATCTTGCAGAATTAATCTCAAAGGAGTTTTTATATCTTAAAACTGATCAAGTAAAAATAAAATACTGCAATGGGCCCTCTAGGGAGAACAGATAAATGAAGATCTGCTTTAGTTGAGAGTAGTGGGGGTGGATAGGGGATGGTGTTGGAAAGTATGGGAAACAGACAGGACTCAGCCTGATCCATCTCACCCACCCTCTCCTTCATTGAATCCCCTGAAAGTGGAACCCTAGAGTTCCTAAACTGAAAGTTTGTCAAATGCTCTCTTGGCAATTTGGGGAAAATTGCCTTTCTCATACATTGTTAGAGAGAAAGCAAAATGGAACTACAAGGCATGTGAATTTGGTGCTATCTAGTGTAATTACATATACATTTGCCCTTTGTTCTAGTTTGCTAGCTGCTGGAATGCAACACACCAGAAACGGATTGGCTTTTAATAAAAGGGGATTTATTTTGTTAGTTCTTCAGAGGAAAGGCAGCTAACTTTCCACTGAGGTTCTTTCTTACGTGGGAAGGCACAGGATGGTCTCTGCTGGCCTTCTCTCCAGGCCCCTGGGTTCCAACAACTTTCCCTGGGGTGACTTATTTCTGCATCTCCAAAGGCCTGGGCTGAGCTGCGAGTGCTGAGATGAGGAATGCCAAGCTGCTTAGGCTGTGCTACATTGCGCTCTCTCATTTAGGCACCATGCAATTAAGTCAAACGTCCTTCATTGCAGCAGGCACGCCTCCTAGCTGACTGCAGATGTAAATCAGCAACAGATGAGGTTCACGTACTATTGGCTCATATCCACAGCAACAAAACTAGGTATGCTCACCTGGCCAAGTTGACAACTGAATCTAACTACCACACCCTTTGATCTAGTCATACAACTGCTAGGATTCGATCTCAAAGACACACTGGCAAACATATAAAATGATGGACACACAAAACTCTTTGTTGCTGCACAATCAGCTAAAGACTAGAAACAACCTAAATGACTGCAAACAAGGGATTCATTGAATAACCTATGGAACATACAAAGAAGGGACTACAAGCTGTCAGAAAGAATGGGAAAGATCTCCATAAACTGCCTCAGAGTGATCTCCAGAATATATGGTTAATAAGCACAAATGCAAGGTTCAGAAAGTGAGTAAACAGTTATCCTTTTCACATCGTGGGGGTTAGGGATGCGGTGCCCTCCCCACCCCCACCCCCCAAAATCTGGAAAATCCACATGAAAGTTTTGGCCCTCCCTTCAGACCAGAGAAGAAGTCTGAATTTTTTATTTTCCCTTTATGCCTATATTACCCCCTGATGAAGAGGCTGAATGAGAGGTGTTGTGTTAGGTGGCACGTAGATGACCACAACGCCTTCACCTTAGAATTCATGGGGTTCTGGGTGGTGGGGGACATTGTCCCCAAGCAATTATACCTAAAAGGTTAATCCTTTGCTGGTGAAGTGTTTCCTAACCTCCAGCACAAAACATTGATGGAATAAGTCAAGGAAATGTGCTGTGGATATCCATACTTTCCTATTGAACATCCAGAAGATGGGCAGCTCCTTTCAAAGCTTAAGGGTTGGCAGTTTATATATCAGGGTTGTCTTATGAACCCTACAATATTGGCACAAAAAAGCAAGGTTACCCTATGCCTTGTGGCTTTAAAACCTGGGGCTCACTTCTCTTCTTGGCTGATGGAAGTCCTCTGAGGCATTTTTTCCCAATAAAGCGTAGTTTCAACAGTGTTGAATATCTGTTCTGTTTGCAGCCTTTTTCTTCCATCAGTTTCTTTAGGGTTTCAGGAAACTCCCCAGCTGCTTCTTGATTAACAAATACTGCCTCTCCCATTACTTTTACAGTGTGTATGCTAAGCCTTTTTTTAAAAAAATTATTTTTATTGAGACATCTTCATACACATACAGTCCATGCATGGTATACAATCAATGGCTCATGATATCATCGCAGAGTTGTGTGTTCATCACTATGATCATTTTTAGAATATTTGTATCACTCCAAAAATAGAAATAAAGAGAAAAAACTCATATATCCCATACCCCTTACCTCTCTCATTGACCACTAGCATTTCAATCTACACAATTTTCTTTTACCCTTTATCCCCCCTATTATTTATTTTCTGTCCTTATTTTTTTTTACTCATCTGTCCATTTCCTGGACAAAAGAAGCATCAGACACAAGGTTTTCACAATCACATTGTATAAGCCATGTAGTTAGGGTGCACGGGTGGTTCAGTGGTGGAATGCTCTCCTTTCATGCGGGAGACTAGCGTTCGATTCCCGAACCATGTACCCTGCCCCCAAAAAAGCTATGAAGTTATGCAATCTTCTTCAATAATCAAGACTACTGGAACACAGCTCAACAGTTTCAGGTACATCCCTCCAGCCACCCCAACACACCATGAACTAAAAAGGGATATCTACATAATGCATAAAAATAACCTCCAGGGCAACCGCAACCTCTCGACTCTGTTAGAAATCTCTCAGTCACTGAAACTTTATTTCCTCTCATTTCTCCCGTCACCTTTCAGTCAAGAAGTCTTTCTCAATCCATGATACTGGGTCCGGGCTCATCCTGAGAGTCCTGTCCCACATTGTCAGGGAGATTTGCACCCCTGGGAGTCATGTCCCACGTAGCAGGGGATGGGGGCAGGGCAGTGTGTTTACTTTCTGAGTTGGCTTAGAGAGAGAGAGGCTAAGCCTTTTTTAAAAAAAGTTTCAAACCAGCCTTTGCTGGCCTGAAAATATGTAAGGATAGATACTTCACCTTCATTTTCCTTTAGGGAATTATATAAGGACTTAACTTTTTCTCATATGATGAGAAAAGTTTACCAAAATGCCTTGTTTATAACAATCCTGCATCCAAAACAATGTCGCACTTTCCACGTGAGAGAGACGCTGCTCTCATAGCTTACGCAAATGCCTTGCAGTTGTTGATGTATATTTATGGTATTAAGAGATAAAATATGTTGGTATTACACAATATTATCCATATATTTTATGTATTTCTGAGCTTCTAAACTTTTCCTGTGTCATCTGTCGCTTCCGCAAAATTCCCCCCAAATTCCCATTTAATTTCGAATGCCAGTGGGTGATATATCAAAACCATGATTGGGGAAGAGGTGACTTGGAAGGGACAACTGTATTATGCTAACTTCTGTGGAGGAAGTGGGAGTGGATAGGAGTATATAAATAATTTGATCATATTTGGAAGAGGAATCAATGGAAAGATAGACCAAAAGACTAAAATAAATAAATAATAAAAGCTACCAGTAGGAGGAGGGAGAGAAGAGGACTGAAGGGAGTTGAATAGAAGTTAGAACTCTCTGAATGAACCTTGTTTTATAGTTTGATTTGGAGAATTAAATACTTTATATTTTTAAATTAAATTAAAAGAATTCCATTAACATGGACAACAAATGAAAAAATACAACCTAATTTCATATGTAGTTGGTAGCATAACCACACAATGCTTATTTCATATGACTTTAAATCACAATGTTTTTATTCCACATCCATAGTGGGATCTGCCCCAAGGACAAAAAGAACCACAAAGACATCAAGAAATCTTACTCTAGGGTGGGCTGCCGTGGCTCAGCAGGCAGAGCTCTGGCCTGCCATACTGGAGGTCTGGAGTTTGATTCCTGGTGCCTCCTGCCCATATGCAAATTAAAAAAAAAAAAAAAGAAATCTTACTCTATATTCAGTGGCCTTATTGTAGGTGCTAACAGTGTTAACGTTATTTTGAGAGTAGATATCAGGATAAAACAAATCTGCTTGTCCGATGTCATTAGGAAGGAAACAAGATCTTCAGTGGGATGAGAAAAAATATAGATGTATAAAATCATGAAGTTTAACTAAAAGCTGTGTAATTTTTACTTTAAAAATGGAAAATGTCAATGTTAACTTCTGATGTATTTTTCTTTCTCTAAAAAACAAATGTGTCCTCGTTATGCCCACTGAAAAGATTTGGAACAATGATGGCCCAATATCAACAAACACCCCGAGTTCCCATATTGTAGTCTCCTGATGCCTTTTCCTACCGAAAGGAACAAAGGATCCATGAACTGGAACATCTTGTCATGTCTAGACACAAGGAAGCAATCAGAATTACTGTGGTCATATCAAATGGGTATGGCAGTCAACTTGAATGATTTCCCACTGGACAAAAGTGAGACAGTTTAAGGATCCGAGAAAATGAGTACAATAGATTGAAATACATCAAATATAAAAAAGATCCAGGGATCATCATAATAAGCTACATTTCCCTCCACACTGCCCACCACCCCTGCCCCAACAGGTAAAACTGCCTTTAGTCACCTTCAGAAGCTACCAGAACACAAGTTCATTATTCTGAAAATTAACAACAACAACAAAAGAATAATTAGAAGAAAAAGAATCAGGCAGTTATCCTGACTTTCCATACAAACAGTTGCTATGGGGAAGTTCTTTTCAGAAGAGTCACAATAGAAGGATAGAATTAGGAAATCAGCAGTTTGCAAACCCTAATAAAATAATGATTTTAGGTACTAGAATCTGCTACAACCATTAGGCTGAAGACTGATGGGGAATTTTATAATGTAGGGATCAGGTTGAGAAGTTTAAGTCAAGCAGACATTATGTGCCTCCTGATACAATGCAACAGAAATTATACAACATCACTTATGAACCATTAATGTACTCCTACCAAAAAAAAAAAAAAGAACCTGCATGTAATCAAACTCTAGATCTAACTCTCAGTTTAAAGGAAATATGGGGCATAGAGGAACAAGTTAAACGATACCATGAAGAACTAATCAAAAATATTCAGCATGTGGGAAATTCTACAGGTGAAATGACCCAGTTTCATTCAAAACTAAATGTTTCTATTTTTTCAATTTTTTTTTAAAAAAAGATCATTGAAACTGCTATAGATGAATAGAGATTTAAGAGACATACCCACTTTGGTGTCTCTTCTTGAAAGGTACACAGGTGTTCATTGTACTCTTCTTCCAACTTTTCTGTAGGTTTGAAAATTTTTCCAATTTTTTCAAAACTTGAAAGGGGAAGAAGACGTTATCAAGCAAAATGTAGTGTGTGGATCTTGTTTGCATACTAATTTCAAAAGTTAATTATAAAAAGATGTATATGAGACAACTTGGGAAAATGGGACATAGTCATTATTGTGAATTATTGTTAATTTTGTTAGTTGTAATAGTTGTACTGAGGTTACATTAAAAGAAGTCTGTAAAAAATACATCATATAGCAGTAATGGATGAAGAATATTAACATAGAGCTTAAGGCTTTAAGGTAGAGGAGAAAGGAGAAAGAACATGCTGGTGTTAGAATAAAAGTTTTGGTTCAATTATTGACCTCACCACTTTTTAAATGGGAGAGCTTGGATGAGTTTCTTGGACCCTCTTATAAGGCCTCAGTTTCACCAAATACCACCTGCCTTGCAGGGTTATGAGAATTTTAGAAAATCGTGTTTATGACAGTACCTGACACTTGGTTGACATTTAACAGACTTTTTTTTTTAATGTAAAGGGTTATCCCTTACAGATGGATTTGTAGTTAATCAATGGCAACATCCTTATCTAGTGGCTCATGATCGATTTCCAAGCATTCACTGCAGGTTGATGGATATGATATTCCTTACATCACAAGAACTCAGGTCCCCTGGAGTGATCATTGGTCCTTGAAAGCACTATATCCTACAGAAATCAAGGAGAGACAGAGAGACTTGGTGGAAGCCACAGCCCTGAGCTGGTAATATTGGTGAGGTGGTCAGGCAGTGGTCAGGCTGAATGAGCTAATGTTTGTCAAATGCTTAGAACAGTACCTGGACCAGGGTAACATTATATAAGCATCAATGTTGTTATTATTGGAAACAACCCAGCAGAACACAAGACAACTTCAACTTCTACAAATTCCTCCTTTTTTTTTCCTGTTTCTCTGAACTCCTTCTCAGGTGCTGAGGTAACAATCTATAAATTGATATATTTTCCAGGCTTCGAAAGGATGACTCAATCTCTTAATTCACAGATTCTGCTCTTGTCTTGGGTTTGAGCCATTTTGAGTTTCCATTTTGACTGCATCATCACTAATGGGCCTTTGGCTCTCCTAGTTAACAATTGCCTTGACCCATAATGATGAGAAGATCGATGGCCCCATGGGGTCCTCCCTCAAGACTCATCCTCTGCTCCAAGGGAAGTCTGGTCCTTTCTGCAGCCAGTGGTAATCAGAGATAGAGACACGTGGCCTTTACTAACACAGTGAGAATTTCTGAGAAGAGCCTGGGCTAACTGGCAACCTAGGAAGTCGGTGAGTTTGTATCCTTTTTGCTGTGCAACTCCGATCCAGAAACTTGCCCTATGAATGGCCAGTAGGGGCATGGAGATGTTTCAGACCATGGATGTGGGCTCAGAAATGGGACCTGCATGAGAGTGCTCTGTGATGTTGGTAAAATTGCAGCATCCTAAGGCAAACAAGTGAGCCATAAGACTCATGATTCCTGGGCCACATCAGCCTTGGGGTAAAATTAACATCCCATAAACTATCATAACATTTCATTGTCTTTATCTCAATCTGAAATTGCTGGAACTTCAGCTATCTCCAGCCCACTGCTGCTTCAACTATCCCTGATTTCCCCAGACCATGCCTTACATGTTCTTGCAATCTTAGTTGTCTTGGCTGAGTGGTGACCAGCATTAGCCTTTTCTCTCTGGGTTCCCACCATGATGCCTGTTGCAGAGGCCTCTGACGCTTACCCAGAGGTGGTAGTTCCCAGTGTCACACAAAGCTTCCTGAAGTTCCTATTGCTGCCTGCTTTCTCTGGGGCTGAACCCTGAGGCTGTCTGCAGGCACTATGTTGCCTGATCCTCTGATGTCATATTGCTTTAATTTAGCAATGATACAAGTCAGGCAAGGGCTGGTGTTGCAGGTGTGATGCTGGGAAGAAGGCTGAGCAGCAGGGAGAGAGTCATGGTTCACAGCCATTCTGCACACACTTGATGGCAGTGGAACAGAGGTTCGAGGCTCATTTCCTCTTGAAGGACAAGCAACCTAAGACAATAGGAAAACAGTTGCCTTGTTGGTTTCTTCTTCTTCTTTTTTTTTTCCAACTTTCTTTCAAGCTCTGTTCTTTCATCAATTATTTGTTTAAAATAATTTCTTCAGAATTGCCTGTTTATGTCCCCTTAAATGTAGTACTTTGTGTTTTCTGTACAGTATGTCCTCTCCAGGGGACAGAGAGGAGCCCGTGCTAAGAAAGATGATGCACATTCTGTTGTTCTCTTAACAAATTTTTTTGTAGGAGGCCAAATCACTCAGAACCTGGGAATTTTCTTTTTGGTAAGACAGATGGGAAATTGCTAGGGCTGTAATAAGAATTGTCTTTTCACAATTATGACTGAGATCAATTATGACTCAGATCAATTTATCCAGCCTGAGTGGCAGGGGAAAAGAGGAAGAGGAACTGCAGGAGGACAGACCTTCCTTTCTTGTCCACATCTTCATTTCTTCTTATTCTGGAAATGGTTTTGTTGTTTTTTGACAAATGAAAAAACGTTTTTATTGAGATACCTTCATACACCATACGGTCCATCTATACAATCCATGGCTCACAATATCATCAAATAGCTGTGTATTCAACACCATATCATTTTTGGAACATTGGCTTCATTCCAGAAAAAGAAATAAAAAGAAATAAAGCATACATACCATATCCCTTACCCTTCTCTCTCATTGACCACTAGTCTACAATCTACCCAATTTTTTTAAACCTTTATCCACCCCGTATTTGTCATTTACTTGTTGTCATTAATTTTTCACTCATCTGCCCATACCCTGGATAAAGGAATCATCAGCCACAAGATTTTCACAATCACATGGTCACATTGTAAAAGCTATATCGTTACACAATTGCAGAAACAGCTTTTAAACATAAATGGAGTATCTGATTATGCTAATCACTAAGGTGAGTGGTGAATGGTTATAGCGTTCCCTTTGAGAAGCCCTCCCCGTGATTCAGGACTCTTAGCAAATGGGTAGGTGAAGCAGAAACGAGGACAGGAGGAATAGCTGGCCACCCCCCTTGAAAACATTTAGCCATCATCATGCTGAGAAACCCTTCCAGCATGTAAATGTGGTGAGCATACCTTTGGAATGATGAGCAGCATATTTCTGATAATCCATCAGCAGGGCTGGTGATGTAGGTGTGGGACGCCACTGTCTCTGTGCTAGACAGCAAGCAGGAGAATTAATGGTTGTCTCCATCATCAAGGGATCCAGGCATTTGTGGACCTGGGGAAAGTGGAGAAGAGGGTGTCAACGAAAGGGCCAAGTGGGAAGAGCTTGAGGGGAGTGAATCTAGATGGACTTCATGGACGAAGTGATTTTTCTGTAGGGTTTCAGTGGAGAGAGGTGAGGGCTTTATTGGGCATGAGAAGGGCATGTGCTCAAAGTAGGAACACATCACGGGATGGAGGGTGAGGGAGCCATGTTTGAAACTTGGTGGCTAGAATGTGAAGCAGGCTGATGATGGTCTTGAAGAAACAAGGCATCTTAAATGGAGCTGGATGGTGATGGGGGAACAGAACACTGTAGTTCTTACTAGGGTGAGCAATTATTTCCATTTTAGGCACAGAATCTCTACCAGTTGAAAGTGCTTTGCAAATGGTGAAGAGGGAGAGTGCTATTGCTGACCGCCACTAGCCAACGATTTTTGTAGAAGCAGCGCTGGAGGTGGGGGATGGGGTGGGAGTGGTCGGGTGCTCTACTCTTCTTTAGTTCCCATCTTTCATTTAATAAGAAAAATGTGTTGCATTCAACTCTGGCCAGAAACAGAACTCACTGAATGACGAAAACTTGTCCCCCATCCCTAGGAAGTTTGAAGAACTTTTAAAACCTCTAAAATTAAAGGGGTGATTCTATAAGAAAGCATTTCAGGATGCTCGTATTAATGCATATTTATTTCAACAAACATTTATGCATGAGGCAGACAGCTAGGTGCTGGGGAAACAAGACATACAGCTACCTCCAGAGGGATGGGACCACAGTACTGGGTGTGGAAGTTCCAGCGAGGGCCCTGTGAGTCGGAGTTGGCACCAGGACACATCTGCCAGAGACAAAGGTGGCGCTGACTGTGGTACTGGAGCCCCCGAGCCTCCCCCTCCTTCAGTCCTTCCCTGCAGCCCAGAAACAGGCTCCAGGCTCTCCCTGCGGAAAAGAAAAATCCTTCTAGTTCCCCACTTGAGACAGCATTCACTCTTCTTTCATTTCTAAGCATCTGTAAAATGAAGATTATAATAATGTCTCCTTCACAGCGCCATGAGGATTAAATACCTTAATGCATGCAAAGTGGTTAAAACAGTGTCTTGCACATATCAAGCACCCAGGAAATATGAGCTCTTATTATTAAGTCAGTCTTAGGAAGGAATGGGAGGCAAATGTATTTAGGCCATCCATCTCGAATCAGAACCTATTCTGTGTTTACTGGCGTGGAAATAGCACATGTTAAATTTTTTATAAAGCAGATTACAAAATAGTAATTGCATTCTTTTTTAAAATATTCTTATTGGTAAATTTTATCATACGAACATTTCATACATGGTGTACAATCAATGGCTCACAATATCATCACATAGTTGTGTTTTCATCACCATGATCATTTTTTAGAAAATTTGCATCACTCCAGGAAAAGAAATAAAAAGAAAAAAGAAAAAGCTCACACATACCATATCCCTTACCCTCCCTCTCATTGACCACTAGTATTTCCATCTACCCAATTTATTTTAAGCTTTGTACCCCCTATTATTTGTTTATTTTTTTATCCAAATTTTTTACTCATCCATCCATAACCTGGATAAAAGGACCCTCAAACACAAGGTTTTCACAATCGCACAGTCACATTGTAAAAACTATATCATTATACAATCACCTTCAAGAATCAAGGCTACTGGAACACAACTCAACAGTTTCAGGTACTACCCTTCAGCCACTCCAATACACCATAAACTAAAAAGGGATATCCATATAAGATAAGAATAACCTCCAGGACAAACTCTTGACTCTTTAAAATCTCTCGGCCACTGAAACTTTATTTTGTCTCATTTCTCTCTTCTCCCTTTTGGTTAAGAAGGCTTTCTCAATTCCTTGATGCTGGGTCCTGGCTCATCCCATGAGTTCTGTCCCACATTGCCAGGGAGATTTACATCCCTGGCAGTCATGGCCCACATAGGAGGGGAGAGCAGTGAGTTCACTTGCCACGTAGATTTAGAGAGAGAGGCCACATGTGAGCAACAAAAGAGATTCTCTTGGGGTGACTCTTAGGCCTAATTTTAAGTAGGCTTAGCCTGTCCTTTGCAGGAATAAGCTTCACAGGGGCGAACTCCAAGACAGAGGGCTCGGCCTATTGATTTGGTAACGCCACTGCTTGCAAGAATATCAGAAATTCTCCAAATGGGGAAGTTGAATATTTCCTCCTTTCTCCCTAGTTCCCCAAGGGGACCTTGCAAATACTTCTTTATTCACTGCCCAAATAACTCTGGGATATATCAGGGCATCACACTAACCTGGACAAACCAATAAAGTCTCACGCACTATTCAAGATTCCATGTTGTTCAACTAAACTGACCATACAAGTTAAATTAGGAACTGCACTACCCAAAATATAAATTTTGTACCAAATAAACATCTCTCCCTTTGGTCTCACAACAGAAGTTTAAGTTTTAAAATATGGACAATCTCATCCTTTACCCGGTACTCTGATTTACCTTAGTACTATCCAGATGAGCTTCATTCATATCTCTAGTTGAAATCCAATCCCTTTTCCAACTTTTAAATAGTTCTTGTACGGGGTAATGCTGATTTCATAGCTCCAGAGCTCTAATTCTGAGTCTCAGGTGTCATATAAAAGTTTCTGGAAACGACCATATTATATATAAACAGTTCAGTATCTCAGAATTTAGAAATAACAGTAATTGCATTCTGTTCTCCATTTTTGGAAAAATTCATATTTATACATAAAAATTAATGAATAAAAAACTCAACATAAGAAAACAAATAACCCAGTTTAAAAATGGGGACAAAACATTTGAATAGACATGTCACCAAGCAAGATAGACAGATGGCAAAAAAACATGTAAAAATATGCTGGATATCTTGTGTCATCAGGGAATTGCAAATTAGGGTAACAGTGAGATCCATGACACCCCTAGAACGGCTAAAACCTAAACCACTGACAACATCAAATGCTGGCGAGGATGTGGAACATGAACGGCCATTCGCTCCTGGCGGGAATGCAAAATGTTACAGCCTCTTTGGAAGACCGTTCGACAGTTTCTCACAAAGCTAAACACAGACTTACCCTGAGATCCGGCAATCGCAATCGTTGGTATTTACCAAAAGGAGCTGAAGACATGTCCACGTGAAAACCTCCACACAAATGTTTCCAGAAGCTTCACCGGTAATTGTCAAAACCTGGAAGCAACCAAGTTGTCCTTTGTGGGCAAATTGAATAAACAAACTGGTACATCCATATAATGGAATATTATTCCGTGATAAAAAAGAAAAGGAATGAGCTATCAAGCCATGAAAAGACATAGAAGAACCTTAAATGCCTATTGCTAAGTGAAAGAATCCAGTCAGAAAGGCTACCTGCTGTTTGATTCCAACTATATGACATTTTGGGAGAGAGAAAACTACAGAGATGGTGAAAAGATGTGGTGGCCACAGGTTCAGGAGGCAGTGGTGGAGGGCAGAGACGAACTGTGTATTTTAAGGACAGTGAAACTGTTTCGTATGATACCATAATGGTGGATACATGGCATTATGTATTTATCGATACCCATAGAAATGTACAACACAAAGAGCCAATCCTAATGTGAATTGTAGACTCACTAATAAATCTATCAATATTGGCTCATCCCTTGTAACAAATGTACCACACTTAATGCAGAACGTTAAAAATAGGGGAAACTGTGTATGTAGGGTGGGGGTGGGGGTGGGATATATGGAAACTCTCTACTTTCTGTGTAATTTTTCAGTAAACCTAAATCTGCTCTAAAAATAAAGTTTATTATTTTTAAAAAATTAGTGGGGAAAAAAGTTTGGAAGGATGTATTTCCAGTGATTACTCTCAGGGTAGAGAAATTTCAGGACATTTTAATCGAATGTAAGCTTATTTGTATTTTATGATTTTAAAAAGTCCAGCAATTTCTTATACAAGCTTTCATAAAGAATTATAAGTGGTCCTTATTGAAACACTGTCTTGGGCATAATGAGCATTCTCACCCACAGGATTTTATTGGAAATTGAGCTGGGTTTCTGAAAAGGATTCCATTTGAAAGAAAGGATGATCTATTTTTACCTCATGAATATTTGTGTCTTCATCACACGTAACACTTTCTTATGGGGATTTTGGGGGGGGGCGCTACTGGCTGTCCCTCAGAGCCACTGGTGGGGTTTCCCCATTCCTAACCTGTCCTTGTCCCTCTGAATGAAAGGCTGTCAGGCTCTGATACACTTTTCTCACCGAGCTCCCTGCTGCTTTTGCCTTTTTCTGGCACAAAGGAGCTTTGAAAATCCTTAGCTGAGGTAGTTTGACTTCAGACAAAAGGGCAGTGGCTGGGGGGAGAGAGGAGGCAATGGGACAACAAAGGACAACAGCAGCCTCCCAGCACCCACTTTTCTTTCGGAGAGACTTAGCAGCCTGAAAGGAAGAAAACCAGCGTGCCT
>PVIY010017595.1:0-27953 GCA_004026745.1 Myrmecophaga tridactyla | reverse complement strand
AACCTTTTCACTCAGCAGATTCGTGGAGCTTCAGGAAACCACCAGTTCCCAAGAACCATTTCTGAGGAGGGGCGCTCAATTGCTAACCAGAGATGGGGGTGGGCTGGGAGAATCTGACCTGCCCTGCTGTCTCAACAACAGTAGGGCAGTGCTGGGGTTGAGGGGTGATTGGAAGGGCTGCCCCAAAGCCCCTCCTGCCCCGACTATGGCCACCACTGAGAGAGCTGGCCATACTCAACAGTAACCTCACCACCCAAGGGCAAAGTCTAGTCCCCGGGCTCTTCAACCCAGTCCAGTTGAGACCACAACCACGAGCGCTTCTGCAGGGAGAGAACAGAGAAGTAGCACTTGGTGAGACTCACCTTTGTCATACGCTGAGCTTGGCCTTTTCACCTGCCTTAGCTCATGTGACACCTGGGGCTGAACACCAGTATCCGAACTTACTGGCTGTGCAATCTTGGACCTTACCCAACCTCTTGCAGCCTTGGCCTCCTCATCTATGAAGTTCAGTACGAATGTCAGTACCTCATGTGTTTGTGGGGCGGAATAAGGGAACTAATAGGTAGCACAGAGAGACTTTCCATAAGTGATGGCCGCAGTTAAGAAGTATGAGGAGTGCTTGCTGTACCATCGTGGGGTAGCTCGCAGCCATCTCCTTAATAGGGGGAGGGGTGAGCTCAACAGCACCTGTGCAGCTTCTTCCATTTGTTTAGAATAGAAGGATGTGTAAGTGGATGTGCATGCTTGGGTGACTGAGCAGTGATCTGAGATCTAACTTCGCTTTCAACCTCTGTTTCTGCCTTTTGCTTGCACCTGCCAGGTGGGAAGACCCAAGAAGGTGCACCCAGTAAAGCTTACCACAATGAGTTCAAGGAACAATGACTCTTCCTGGAGCCACACCCTGCTTTGCTCGCCAGCAGCCAAGAGGACACCACTATGCCCAGCCAGGTGTCCCCTGCCACCCCCACCCCCCCAAGGAGTGAACACTGGCTCTGCCCCATGGCTTTGACCCATCCCTAACTATTTGTATATCCTATAGACATGTATCCCCACCCCTCGGCAGCGTCCTGGTATAACCAAGAATAGTAGGTGGGGCCCCGACAGGGTGACCTGAGGCCCACCTCCCCCCAGCCCATCCACAGCTGTGGACAGAGACACCGGAACCTCTTAACTGTGGTTCTCTGGGAAAGAGCAATTCCTGGAGTAAGAGGAAGACTAACTTTATCGAAGAATTCCTTGGACTGTTTGAGTTCTCAATAGGTGCACATACTGCATATTTTTCTTAACATTTCTATGGTGAAATGTACACAAAGAAAAGTGCACAAAACTCACAAGTATGGATAATAGTTTTAAGCCAAATAACCTTTTAACTACCACCCAGATTAAAAAAAAAAACTGATATTGTCAATGTCTTGTAAATCTTCCCAATCACAGCCCCCCTCCCTCCCTCCTAAAGGCTGTATAAATTACTTTTTCAAATAAAAGAAACAAATTTAAATGAAAAGAAAGGAAGAAAAGAGGGAGGGGGAGAAAAAGGGAAGGAAGAAGGAGAGAGAGGGAAGGGGGAAGGGGAGAAGGAAGGAGGGAGGGAAAGAGGGAGTGACACTTGCTCAGAGTCACTGCAGTTTCCTATGACTGCTGGAACAAATCCCCATACATTTAGTAGCTTAAAACAATATAAAGTTATTCTTTACAGTTCTGGAGGTCAGAATTCTGGCGTCTCACTGGGCTAAGATCGGGGTGTTGGTCCTTCCAGAAGTTCTCGGGGAGGATCCGTTCCTTGCCTTTTGCAGCTTCTAGAGGTGCCTGGTTCCTCGGCTTGTGGCGCGGGCCTCGTCCACACCTGCCCCGGCTGGCGGGGCCCTTTTCACATTGCATCCCTCTAACGTGGCTCTGCCTCTGCCTCCCTCTTCTCTCTTTAAGGACCCTTGTGCTTACATAGGGCCCACCCTGATAATCTAGGATAAATCTCCCTATTTTAAGGTCACCCAGTTAGCACTCTTAATTCCATCTGCAACCTAATCCCCCTTTGCTGTGTAACTTAATATAGTCACTGGTTCCAGGGATTGGGACTTGGACGTCTTTGGGGACCATTACTCTGCCGACCGCAGACACAGAGCTGGGATCCAAAGCTGTACCCATCTCTTTCCACCCTGGCTTGTGCTCAGTGTGGAAATGTAAGGGACGGGGATGGGGTGGGGGTGGGGGATGGGGGTCAGGGAGGAAGGTGAGAGGCGAAACTACCAGTGGAAGGGGGTGCTAGGGCAGTGGGGGCTGAAAACCCAGTTCCTCTTCCCACCCAGGGCAGGCTTGCCAGGATGTAACCCTGGGGCCTCTGTTGTCCCCAATTAGCCCATTTCCCTTTACAATGCTTTAATTTTACTGTAATGTAGTTTACTTCCTCTCTCTTACTTGTTAGCTGATGTTTCACAACACTGCTGTAACTCTGTATTTGCCCCACCCTGTCTTTTTTTGTCAGTTCCTGTCACCTTAGCCTCTTTACTTCTTATCTTATGTTAATTAAACTATTTACAACATCACTATAGACTGTACCCTAATGCTTATCCCCCTCTTCAAAGAACTTAGATTTATGCTGATTCTGTAAACTATTAACTAATGCTTACCCAGCTCTTGTCTGTCTGCAGGCCACATGCTTACAAACTTCCAATTAACCATAATCATCTATCAATATCTGTCAATGTCACTCTCTCCACCTCCCTCTGTTTAAATCCCATATAAACCCTAAACCTTTTTGACTGGGGGAGGGAGGAGACACTCACATCTGCCTAGCCTGGAGGTGCAGGTGGAAGGTTTGAATATTAGCTCTGCCACCGTTATAACCTTGAGCAAATTATTTAATCTGTTTTCATTAGTTTCATGTGTATAAAATGGCGAGAATTACAGTACCCACCTCATAGGGTCATAGTGAATACTAAATGGAGAATTTTCATAAAAGCATAGCTCCGTGGCCGGCACAGGAAAAACATTTTAGTGAACATTAGCTAGAGTCACAGAGGAGAGATCTTTAAACTAAACTGGAAGGGGAAGGTGCCTCCAAGCTCTGCTACAATGAAAAGGAAGACCATTTCCTGGCAAGAGTAGGTACTTCATAAAGTTTTATTGGACAGGTGATAATAAAAACTACAACAGTAAAACAGCTCAAATTTATTGAGAGCTTACTTATAGCCAAACAGGGTTCTCAGCACTTTATATGTATCGATTGATTTAATACTCACAAAACCCTATATGATAGTTAAATCATCTTCACTTTACAGATGAGGAAACTGAGGCACAAAAAGATAACTTTACTCATCTAGGTCATATACAGGCAGAGATAGAATTTAACTCCAAGCACACTTAATAAATGGGTTGATGAATGGATGAACAAGCAGATAGGTGGGCCTGGGAAGAGATGAAGAATTTTTCAAAGTGCAATTGATTTTGAAAATTGATGAAGGCTGTGGGGAATCTGCAAGATACTGAGCTTGCCTGAACATAAATATTTTCTTTAAGTTCAGCAAGGCAATTTCTCCTCTGTTCCTTTTTCACTCTAGTATCTGGTTTCAATATTCATCTCAAATATTCCCCATCAGAAACATGTTGATGTGTTTTAATGATAAAATTGCAAAAATCAGATGTTGTTGATTTTAATCTTTGCACACATACCATGCCCTCAATGATTTATTTTCTGTATCTTCCCTGACCTTCACAATTTGGTAGGAACAAGCTCAATTTGGTTTCCCAGCTGTCAGCACACTCATTACGAGTTGCTGTTCTCCACGTGCCCTCGTTTCCAGGAGCAAGGTGCTGAGGTTTTCCTTTTAACCGCGCTTTACCTTTAATTTCCCTTCCCAATTACACTTAACCAAGTCAGAGGATTCATGTGGGGGCGGAAATTTCATTTTAATTTCTCAAATATATGGTTCTGTATTTTGGAAATGTTACTTTTAAAATGTTTTTAATGCTGTTTTAAAAAATATTTTTGCATAATGCTGGATGGCATTCTGATACTGTGCAGGGCAGCATGTGAAATAGCCTGATCCTGCCTTGGGACTGACATTTCCATTCTCACTTACATGATTAGCTCTGGGCATGTTAGGGAGGCTGCATAGGACAGGCACCAGGTAAGGCCCTATTTACAGGAAAGACTGCTGTTGACTTGAGAAGGAAAGGTGCCCTGAGTGGTCTCTGCCCATGCTCTAAGAGAACAGCCAAGCAGAAGACAGCTGAAGAGGATAAAAGAGAAGGAGAATGAGTGGGCGAGCCCATTTATGAGCATGACACCAAGTGTGGACATCATCCGAGGTCAGCTGAGAACCAGCTGGGACCACTCACATGGAACCAGCTAAGTGACAAGGTTGGCGCTGTAGGGTATAAGTAGAAACCACCATTGTTTTCTTTCTTTAGAAAATTATTTTCTTTCTTTAGAAAATAATGCCTTTCTACACCCATTTAGCCTTTCTGTAAGAAAATTCTTCCTCGCCTCTGCATGAAATCTTTTCTGGCCATCTTGAGGTGTTAAAGTCCAGCTCTATTTAAGATGAAAACTTCATTTCTCATTCCATTTTAAATCTACTTTCTATATTGATTTTAGGTTTAACTGACGCTCAGAAATCTGCAGAAGTAAACGGCAGCACAGTTACTTCTTCCCTGTTTTCCCCTCTGCCACTCTTTCCCCCTCTCCACTCACCATCTTGTCTCCAGGATTCAGCCAAATGGCAGAAGAGATGGAGGAGCGAAAGAGGCCTCATGAGACCTGTACATTTATTTTCTGATGGTCAGTTCTCTAGGTCAGACGGATGTCCAAAATGTGGCTTTTCCTTTCATGGGGTACAGATGATTGTCACTCCAGCGATGGATCCATGCTACAGGCCCTTTCCTGCTCGGGCGTTCCTACTCCAGAGTCCCCAGCGTGAAAGATGCTCTGTCTGGCAGGTCATGTATGCTCCCCAGGGTTCATCTCCAGGCCCTACCTCTCCCCTGTAGAAGCCTGGAGGTGAGCTGATCCCAGCCACCTCTCATAGACAAAGGTTTTAAATGGGCAAATCTCTAAAGAATATACTATTGTCAACAAAAAAAAAAAAGAGAGAGAGAGAAAATGGATGAAATGTTCAATATAGGTATTGAAAATTAAAACAAGATGCCATTTTTTTCACATATAGACTTGGCTGAGATTTAATCTGTTAAACTATCCAGGATCGGTAAGAATGCAGGTACTATTTTATCCTCCTGGTAAACAGGTGGATTAAAACAGTGTTCCTGGAAGGTACTTGGAAGTACATATCAAAGTATTAAAATATGCCACCAAAATTGTGAGACAATACATTGCTGTTGTTTAGGAAGCCGTGTTGGGTATTTGTGAGAGCAGCCCTGGCAGGCTAAGACAGTGCCACATTTTAAAACAGTTATTTGTTGCAGTTGTTTAGGCCTTTTCTGTAGATGAGGCAACTAACTAATCAACTCAGCCAGCTAGCCCATTCAGTTAAAATGACAGTCAATTATTTTTATTTAAATTACTGAGTCGGTGGCTCAAAAAAGTAGTTCCAGTGTCTTGACAGAGTCTTGGAGTAACCATAATCTCAGGGAAATTTTTTCTCTAGGACCTTCGACCAATGTGATTTCATTGTGCTACTTCTGTTGTGAAAATATCTGCGAATTTACTATGGTTAACTGGGAAATGTTCACGACCTGAAATAGTAAAAGATAAGTAGGTTTTCTCTTAATGTTTGGTGCCCCTCTCTCCTTGCACTACCCACCCTTATCCTATCTTGGCAGAGCTCGTCTCATACAACTGGAATGGCAATGAAGCAGGACAGAAGAGGACAACTGTAAGTCCTGGATTCCCTATTCAGCTCTGAAAGAGTTAACAGACAATTGCAAGTCCCTTGTTTTCTATCTAGCTCCAAAGAAACTAATACAGAGCTGCAAACTTCTTTGGGACAAAAATTTCTCTAAAGCCCTCAAACCTCCCTAAACCATTGAAACCTCCCCAAACCATAAAAGCTTATAAAATTTTGGGTCCAAAGGAAACTCTTATTTAATAAAAGGAAGCATAGGGTCCTAAAGATTGTTAACAATTTGCCCAAAGACAAATTTTAGGTATATGACAACAAATTGAACTGAACCACCAGGAATCCTGCTATCTATCTCCTAGAACAAAGAAGACACCTAGTATTCAAGGGTTACTATGGAAACCTGCTACCAACCAAACTTTCCTATAAAACAAGCTGGCCCACTCCACTCAGTGCATATCCCTCCTTGGGCACCTCTGCATTAAACTCTCTACCGGGTACTCTCTCTTTTTAATAAATTTCTCCTTAATAAACTTTACTACTTATTCCTACTGAGCCTCTCATCTCTAAATTCTTTTAGTTTCGAGACTATCGAACCTAGATCAGGGCTCAGCTGGCACCATTGCCTGCAGGCACCAGTTACAGCATCGGTTTCTCTGGCATGTCCTGAAAATTCAGCTTCATTGAGCTCCCCCAGCCCCCGCCCCACTATTTCAGGTGTGGGAGAAAAAGCAGTACAGTATTGCTGAGCTCCCTGTAAAAATGGTCTGCTCCAGTCCCCAAAGTGCTTTCACGCTGGGAGAAGAGGTTGTAATTGTGCATATCCTGGCACTGCAGACCCCAGGAGAGTGCTCAGGCTGAGGGTGAATCAGAGCTCACAGTGCATTTTGTGTTGATAGCTTCTCAGGAAGCTGTAAGGCTGGACCTGGGAGAAGCCCTGGAGAGGGATATGGCTATAGATCCACTGTAGATGCATTGGTCCTGGGATACCTGACCCCATACTCAAGCTGCAACTCAGGTCCCCAGTATGGCTCAGTTAGCCTGGAGGGGGGTCAGAGGCCCAGCCATGCTCGCAGGCTGCACACAGCTTTAGGGGTCTGCGGCTGTTGGGGGGATGGAAGACGCATTCCTCAAGTTTGCTCCTTCGGTGCACCCAGCCTTTCCCAGCCCCTCTCCTCCCCCCACTCCCACCCCTTAGCTAGGTAGAACCTGTTCTTTTATATCCTTTGCCTTTGCATCCTCTTGTCTTTCTGTACCTCCCTCTTACAGCTTTCTAATATAGTAGCTAAAATGATAAATGATTCGGGAAGGAATCAACCGAAAAAGTTCATTTTTATCTGGTTGATATTGTAAGACAACTGGACCAGGGCAGTCTGGCTCCTGGCAAGCTTGCATTCCTCAGCCGGTGGGGATCAGGTTGCTCTCTTGGTACAAAAGACAAAATGGTGACTAAGAAAACGCTCCTGCCTTCAAGAAGCTCACAGTCTATGGAGAGGCCAGGAGATGAAGAGATGACTACAAACCTCAGTTTCCCTTACGGGAAATCCGAATATAAGCTTACAAACTTTCATTCCAGTATCCATGCATCGATTGATTCTCTTTAGAGGGAATTAGATGGGGTGGGGATGGAGAGGATAGAACTTGGAGTTAAGAATGGATGAGGGAGATATCACGAACAGAGAAATTTTCATTGAATTTTTTTGGGGAGAGAGCAAGAAACGTCCCTTAGAAGGTAAGAGGAAACAGAGATGTGTATCAGAGAGGCTCACAGCAAGGTTGTTGCATGAAGTTATCTGGACTGAGCAAAGGCTAAACCATCTTGTGTACGAGAGGGCAGAAGTTGAGATACTTCTACGCAGCCAAGCATTCCAATTATCCAAGCTATTTGGAATTAGTGAAAGCTGGGAGTCCGAGGTCAGCAACTCCAAGATAAAAAATTTTCTTTTCTTTTTTTTTTTTTACTGGACATCCTAGCTATAAGAAAGTAAAATTTCTACTTTCAAGCATTTCATAAAAACAACAGAGGAAAGTAGAGTCTAGAGATTTTTTTCTTGACAGATATTAATCGAACAGTGTACATGATTTCTTCTTTGGAATACGTAAAATCTTAACATTCTATTTACTTAATATACTGTTTTTATTTTATTCTAGTGAATGTAATAAATACTGTAATTGAGTCACTTATAATTTCTACTCCCAGCCTACTTTTTCATTTAAGGTGTTGAACGCCTAACAATTGAATTCTCCAGGGGTTTTCTGAATCCTATGTAATATAGTTGGGGAGAAATTTTGTTGTAGGTACTACTGGAGAAGAGAGAAATGCAAACCCATTTTGACTTAGGGAATTCAAAGGAAGTGATTTTTAGGCTGGATTCTGAGAGGTGAAAGGGCATTAGCCAGGTGACTAAAGGGGAGAATGGCACAGCTCTTAGGTGTCCAGGTCCTTCTCATGGTCCAAAAGAACATTCTGCCCTTATCTGGTCCGGTTTCCAATTTGGGAGAGAGTTGAGTAGGAACATCAGAGAAATAGTAGTAAAATAACAACAATCACTAGTACCCGCTTTGAAGATTACAAACCACCCCTACCTACATACTGTCTTCAGAACTTCACAACAACTCTATGAGACTCAGAGCAGCTGAATGGTTTACGTAAAATCATAAAGGTAGGTGATGGAGCCAGCACTTTTCCCAGGTTTTCTGCTGCTCAATCCTGTAAACTGTCAATGCTGGTATTCTATTACCCCATGAGTGTCAGAAGGAACATGCCACATCAGCAGAGATGTGCACTATTGTAATTAAAAGAGGGTGGGATAATATTTGGTGCTATTTTAGAATGAAAAAAAATCCATTCTTTGAGATCTTAAAAAAATTTTTTGACGTAGATGATTCCAATAAATGACAGTGAACAAGGTAAGTGGGGAAAGAGACAGGGCCAATGCCAACATTACGCATTTAGTATAATATTAGTTGAGCTAATTTTTACAAACAGAACAACAAGGGAAAGTCAAGAGAGCATCAGAAATCGATAATACAATTTTAGTGTTAGCTGCATTTAAGTGAGACAGCTCTGACTCATTCGACATGTGATGTCAGGCCAAGCAGATTATAAGGGGCAAAAAGGTACTTTTTGGAAAAGTTAGAAAAGGAATTATACATTTGAATATACCACATCTTAACTCATCCCTAGGGATGGAGATAAAAGAAATAATAAGGGACGTTCTAGGACCCTTGGGAAATGTGTACCCTAAGTCTTTAGAGCAGGACAGAGCATGCATTTCACCTTATGTAGGAAGCCAAAGCCTTAGGTGAATCAGTGATAACAAATGGAAAATGAAGGCTGGGAAGCCAGACAGGGAGAAAGTTTTAGGGACTTAAAGAAGAAGCTATGAGAAGAGCCTAAGTCTGTAGAACTCTGGCACCTTCACTTCCCATAAACAAGGAGTGATCTATACTGTAATAGAGAAAGAAAGGAGTATCTATGCCGAAAAAGGAGGGCTCTTATTGGTTCTTAGTGGTCCAGTCCACAGGTAAATGATATTTGCTCTCAGAAAGGGTCTTCTGTCATATAAACTTAATCTCTTAATTAAGCATATGTCCTGTCCACAGACCCTTCTTTTTCTTTTCTCATCCTAATCGTCTTGACTTAACATCTATGGTAGTAGGGCTCCTTCGGTGTTGCTGTTGGGTGACAGGACTGACTGTTATACGCCATAACTGAGATTCCTCTTTTACTCTGAGAGGCGTAAGCTGAACAAGGATTTTCTAAAGCCTTGTACCAAAAGATCTGTGTAGGTTTTGTTTTGCTCTGTTTGCATTTGTTGGAAAGGATGCTTCATCTAAAAAATGTTCATGAGTTCTTCCCTGAATTATAAAAATTTCTGTTGCAAATATTACTTTCTGGATTAACGTCCCCACCTCCCCTCCCCCAAAACTGCATGGAGCTCTAAGAGAGAGATTGCAGGATGGGCTATGAAATCCCAGCAGTCCAGAGAAAAATGGGCTGTGAGGCAAAGGCTACGTGCACACTGCTTGGTTTATAGCTAGGTGTGCAGTGGGTTCTAAGGTTCCGTCTTCCAGGTACAGAGAACCATGGAGAGAAGGAACTACAGAAGGGGCCTGTTGCCTTCTCAGAGTGAACCGAGCTTAAGTCATTGAGGCTCCCAGTCCACCTTCCAGCTGTAAAGCTGCTGCAGAGGCCATGGCAACTTAACTGCTTCAATAACAGCACCTGTGAGCTCAGTGTCCTCACAGTGCCTCTGCACTGACAGGGAGCCATAACCATGACTGGTACAATTTCTTACTTTCTAAGCTCTTCAGGCTTCCCATCTCAAAGGCTCTCTTTTTAGACATCTGGGACCTTGGGCTGACATGAAGTAACCAATTTTCTTTTGAAAATCATCCTTTCTTTTTACCTAGAAAGGGGCAGACCCACCCAGGCCTATGGTTTAGGCCTTCAGGTAACCGGGAATGATTCACCTCCACCGTAAAATGACATGTTATACAGGACATGAGTTACTGCTGTTCAACAAAAAGTCCTAGTTTGTTTCTTTTTCACTTTGCTGGAACTTTTTTTCTTTTTAGTACAAAAGTCATCCATGCTTGTTATAACAAATCAGACAATGAGGAAGCCGACATGTGACAGTTCCTCCACCCCACTGTCACATTACCCTGAGGTACCATATGTTACAGCCTGGCGTACATCCTTTCACACTTTTCTCAAAGTGTATATACACACAGCCCAATATACATACACAGGCACAGTGAAGCCCAAGTTTTGACCTCTCCAACCTACCCAGTTTGCAATCGGATTTTTAGCCCATACATTCACCTTTTGCATGTCTATCATACTCAGCATTTCTAGAGTAACCAGGACACAATCCACTGGAGAAACAGGACATGGAATGGTGGAGGAGAGACACAGCCCTCTCTCCTCCCTGGAGGTGGATGGACTCCCTGGAGAAAGTGCTCTCTGCTTCCTGAGGAGCTACTGGTCCCATTATTACTGATCTCTGAGACCCTCTCTGCATGTTGAGGGTGTGAGGATTGAGACACTAAGAAATATGTGTAAACTGAGCCGGGAAGGAGAGAAGCAGGTTCTCGAGACTTCGTGCCAAGCAGGATAAGCTTGGGGAGAGGACGGCTGTTCCAGTTTGATGGATGAGAATATTCCAGAGAATATTCAGTCAGTGGATTATTCAGGACTCTTACTTCTCCACGGCCTCCTGCTGAGGACAGTGTCAGGGCTCATTAGCACTTCCACTAGAGGCGAGCCCTTGCCGTGAGAAGAGGTGAGAGCAGTCGATTTCACCACTCATTAGCAGCTGTAGACAGACACTAGTGGGAAGATTGAACCTATTGGCAAAATGAGAGTTTGCTTCTCTGGGGGCACAGTTATCCATTCTAGTACCTTCACCAACCGCGGGTCACCCAGAATTAGGACTACTGGTCTCACAGAGCAATGCACAAGGCAATATTTTTAAAACTAGTAGCTACTTTATATAATAACGTAGTGAGCAGCCAATATTGTGGTTCTCGATTTAGTAGTGAGACTTCAGGAGGAAAAATCTGTCTTCATCTAAAACAGACACGATAACCACCCCCAGTCGTTGTGTTACTGCTCCGGCCTAACGGTAAGGAATTCTGATGGATAAGAATCTAGACTGCTTCAAGTGGAAGCCCAGGGGTTTACCAAAGACCCCAAAAGGACCTACTCTGATCAGCCCTACTTGAAATGTATATAATATCTCACAGCTGGAAACACACTTTCACATCTCCTTCAGTCCTCACAACTCATACCACTTTTCTTCTCTCTATCTTGCTGATAAACTGAAGATCACAGAAGTTCATTGAGCTGCCCAAAGTCATGTCAAGTCTGTGCCCTTTCCCTGGCACCAAAGTATACAGTGGGACCTGAATAAATGGTGGAAGGAAGGGCCATGGTTTGATGAAGTGGGGAATAAAAGTGACACAAAGAAAATTAGAGCCCATCTTGCACAGTAAAGGTGAAAGCTACACTTCATTCAGGTTGGTAATCCAAGGGCTAAATGAAGCAAGAAGGATTTCTCTTTCTTGCCAAGTCATCTTCGGGAACTTATGAGGTAACCTGCTAGATTTATATAAAATGTTTGCCCTCAGTGCAAAAACTTTAACTTGGGGATTTCTAACAAAACATTCACAGCAAGTTGCCATGTAAATTAGGTGAATTATTTCATTTTCTGTTTGAAAAGAAACTTGGATTACAAAATATTTTCCTCAGAATTTTTGTCCATTAGCTGTCTTTTGTTTTGCTTTTGTTTTTAAGCTTAAACAAAAAAGAAATATTTTCAGTTCATAGAATTGCAGGCAATTCCTCTCAAGGTAATAATCATTTGTTCTTTGTTAAATGATCACTTTTGGTTTTTTAAAAATTGTTAGGAAATGAATGGAAATATTCACATGATTAAAAGCAACTCTGTCATTAGGAAGTTACCAAGTTCAGAGACACTTCTCAGAAATTGGGGGCACGAGAACTTTTGTTTTAGAAAATTAAGCCTGCCTCTTGCATTATTCAGTTCATCTTTGCTAATCGACAGAGCTAATGTTTTTAACTAGAATGCACAATTTCTAACTGGTGTTTATTCTCCTGTGCAGAAATCCGGGAACAAAGTGTTAGTAAAGATTATCAGAAAAAATTGTCAAAGATCTAGAAACAGACAAAAGAGATCCCTGAGTGTCCTTTCAGTGACGTGCTGTCAAGCAGACTGTCTTTCTGTGACCAGACAATTTAAAAACCCTCTAGGAATAGAAGTTGAAGAAAACTGAGATTAATGCAAATGATTCTTATTCATTCAATACAAATGAATGCTGTCTGGTAGAGATATAATTGTTTTCTGCCAGGTAGAAAAGATACCCCAAACTATACATTTTATTTTCCTATAAGATATTAACCAGTTTTCTCTCTACTAGCAAATTCATTTCAGCATTTTAGAATTCCTGGTTATGTGTATTCTGTTCTTCAAATCTTATTTGAGCCAGTTTTAGCATCTTACTGGAACCTTAATTAATTGAGTCAAATAAAATATTTGACGTGTTCATTTCATATTTGTGTGAGAGAATGACTTTATCTTTTCGAAAATTGTACTTTAGCAAGACTCAACTAAAAGTTGAATAGATTTCCCAGCCTCCTCAGTGATTTCTTTCTTCTCTGAGTAGCCCCAGCATTTACAGCCCATATCCCTTAGCGGCACTCAAATAGAATTACCAGACTGAGCAAATAAAAATTCAGGATGCCACTTTAAATTCTAATTTCAGATCTATGACAAATAAATTTTCAGTATAAGTATTTCCCATGCAATGTGGTATAAATTTATATTTAAAACTTATATATACTTATATTTTAAAAGTATTTATGGTTAATCTGAAATTCAAATTTAATTGGGTGTCCTCTATTTTATTTGGCAACCCTTCACTCAGGGAGTGAATCAGCTGCCCCGAGATGAGAATACTATTAATGAGAGTGAAGATATGTTCACATATGTAAAGTACTAGAAGCTTTACTAAGCACTTTTATCTTCTCCACCACCATATAAGGTGTCTACTATGTTACCCATTTTAAAAGAAGGTAATTAAGACTCATAGAAGTTAAGCAACATGCCCAATATCTCACAACTAGTTAAAGATAGGTCTATCATTCTAGAGAGTGTGCTGTCTGCCATCAAGCGGATTGTCTTCCTAACCCTCTCTGGAGGTACACACAGGAGGATGACTGTCTATCCAGGGGCGGCCAGCATGGGCAGAAGAGATTCCTGAATTCTCATTCAATTAAATTATTCTGTAATGTGAAGCCTTGCTTTTTCTCCTGTGTGCATTTTCCCTTATCTTTGAGGATCACAACTCTCTAAATCTGTCTTCTACATTTTGTGTCCATACAGTATCTGCCAGATATTATTCAATAATTTTGTTGAATAAAAATACTTTACAGGGTGGTTCAGTGGTAGACTTCTCATCTGCCGTGCCAGAGACCTGGGTTCGTTTTCCGGTGTCTGTCCATGTAAATAAATAAACAAATACTTTACAACTCACACACATGGAACCCAGAATGGGGATGAAAGCTTGTAATTCTGCAAAGCTTAAGGTAATGCTGGATATATCCCAGAATAAGTTGACCAGATAAATAGAAAGCATTGGCAGAGTCCCTTGAGGGATGGAAGAAAAAGTATGGAGCTATTAAGCTTCACCAGTGCAGAAACCCTTAATACTGCCTCAACATTAGGGACTCCCACCTCAATAGGCCAAGCCCTTGATCTTGAGGCTTACTCTTGTGAAGCTTATTTATGTAGCAGAGAAGCTAAGCCTACCTATTGTTATGCCTAAGAGTTATTTCCAGAGGACCTCTTTTGTTGCTCAGATGTGGCCTCTCTTTCCCCCAAGCCAACTCCGCAAGTAAAATCATTACCCTCCCCCATATATGGGACATAATATCCAGAGGTGAAAGTTTCCTTGGCAACATGGGATATGAATTCCAGGGATGAGCCTGGCCCTTGCACCATGAGATTGATAATGCCTTCCTATCAAAAGGGGGAAAAGAAATGTAATAAAATAAGGTATCAGTGGCTGAGAGAGAGTTCAGTTAGAGTTCAGAGGCTATTCTGGAGATTACTCTTATGCAATTTTCAGTTAGATATTACTATTTCCCATGGTTTGCCAAACCTCAACCAAAACCATTCCTGTCAACTCTAAAGAACACCTAGGGATCTATCTGAGATTCTACAAAAGTTTTGTGCAATGTGATAAGTTTCCAGAAACCTGCAACCTCCAGATGGGTTCCTAGGCCAGATAAGTACTGAAATCCAGAGAGGACAACCTCTCCAGAACATCAACTATTTCCATCCCCCTATACTATATTAACAACACCCCTTTTCAACATGAAAAAGTTAGAATGGGCATAGCCCCAATACCCCTAAAGATTGAGAGAAGGATCAAAGGAGAAGGAGGAGTTACAGCAGAGAAGATAGGGTTTAATAACTGAGTATGACTGCTGAATTGTTATATTGACATTTCTTTTAGTCTCCAGTGTCTTGGACCAGCTAGAAGGAAAAACCTAAAATTGTGGGACAGTAACCCGTACCAAACTTTGAAACCCATTCTATAACTACTTGTTACAATGCACACTGAAATTTATTGCTTTTTAAATAAATGTTATATTTCACAACTAAAATATGTTCAAAAAATACTTTGGCCCTTAAGTTACCTACCAAGGGATGGGTGGGAAGAGGCAAGAGATGTAGTAGGATAGGAAACTTCTCTGAGTATAGCATTTTATCTAGTTTTAATTCCGTACTACGTTAATGTTTTACTTAGTTATACATATAATTTTACCAACAAAGATAGGGAAAAGCTAAAATTGAATTCAAACAAACAAAAGTCTGGATTTCAAATGCACAACATGATCACACAAAAGAAAAACAATGAATTCAATTGACTGTTTAAAAAATATTTATTTTTAATTGTGATAAAATATAGAAAACATAAATCACTTTAACCAATTTAAGAGGACAATTATTTGACATTAAGTACATTGATAATACTATGCAACTTTCAGCACTATTTCTAGACTATTTTATCATCCCCAAACAAAATTCATACTCATTTAGCTATAACTATGCCTTGCCCCTTACCCCACTTCTGGTAACCAGTATTCTGCTCTCTCCATGAATTTGCTTATTCTAAGTATTTCATGTAAGAGAAATCATACATGCCCCAATAAATCCCAGAGATACGTGAACAATGAATAAAGAAGTATTTGCAAAGTTCCCTTGAGGCACTGGGGAGAAAGGGGATAATATTCAACTTTCCAATTTGGAGAATTCCTGATATTCTCACAAGCAGTGGGGACAACCAAATCAATAGGCTGAGTCCTTGATTTTGGGGTTCACCCCCATAAAACTTGTCCCTGCAAAGGATAGGCTAAGCCTACTTAAAATTAGGCCTAAGAGTCACCCCCAGAGAACCTCTTTTGTTGCTCAGATGTGGCCTCTTTCTCTCTAAGCTGACATGGCAAGCAAACTCACTGTCCTCTTTCCTCTACATGGGACATGATTCCCAGGGATTTAAACCTCCCTGGAAATGTGGGACAGAAATCCTGGGATGAGCTGGGATTTGGCATCAAGAGATTGAGAAAACCTTCTTGACCAAAATGGGGAAGAGAGAAATGAAACAAAATAAAGTTTCAGTGGCTGAGAGATTTCAAACAGAGTCAAGAGGTTATCCTGGAGGCTATTCTTACACATTATACAGATATCCCCTTTTTAGTTTATAGTGTATTAGAGAGGCTAGAGGGAAGTCCCTGAAACTGTAGAACTATGATCCAGTAGCCATGTTTCTTGAACATGATTGCATAATGAGATAGCTTTTACAATGTGACTGTGTGATTGTGAAAACTTTGTGTCTGATGCTCCTTTTATCTACAGTATGGACAGATGAGTAAAAAATATGGATTAAAAAATAAACATATAAAAGGGGGAACAAAGATTAAAATAAATTGAGTACACCGAAATACTAGTGGTCAATGAAAGGGAGGGGTAATGGGTATGGTATGTATGAGTTTTTTCTTTTGTATTTCTTTTGCTGGAGTGATGCAATGTTCAAAAAATGATCATGGTGATGAATACACAATTATGTGATGATATCCTGAGCCATTGATTGTACACCATGTTTAAAATGTTTGCATGTCAGGAATGTTTGTATGTTTGTTTTTTAAGGTTTACAATGAAAACATTTTTTTAAAAAAGAGAGAAATCATACAATATTTGGCCTTTTTTGTCTAACATTCATTCAACATGATGTCTTCAAGGTTTGGCTATGTTGTAGCATGTACCAGTCCTTCATTTCTTTTCATAGCTGAATAATATTCCATTGTATGGATAGATCATATGGTGTTTGTTCATTCATCTGTTGATGAATGGTTACTTCAACCTTTTTGGCTATTGTGAATTATGCTGTGGTGAACATTGGTATACAAATATATGTCCAAGTTCCTGCTTTTAATTCTTTTGGATATCTACCTGGAAGTGGAATTGCCAGAGCATATAATCTATGTTTAACTTTCAGACAAACAAGCTGTTTTCCACAGTGGCTCTGCAGTATTTTATATGCCCACCAATTGCACAAGGGTTCCTATTTCTCTGCATCCTTGTCAAAACTTGATATTTTCAGTTTTCTTTAAATGATAGCCATCCTAGTGTGTGTGAAGTGGTCTTTCACTGTAGTTTTAATTTGCATTTCTGTAATGGTAATGATATTGAGCATCTTATGATATACTTTATGGCCGTTTGAATATCATCTTTGCAGAAATGTCTGTTCAAATCTTTGACCCATTTTTAAATTGGGCTGTTTATCTTTTTGCTGATGAGTTATAGGAGTTATTTATATATTCTGGATATTAAACACTTATCAGATATATGGTTTCCAAATATTTTTACTCATTCTGTGGGTTGTCTTTTCACTTTCTTCATTATGTCCTTTGATTCACCAAGTTTTTAATTTTAATGAAGTCCATTGTATCAATTTTTTTCTTTTATTGCTTATGCTTTTGGCATAACATCTGAAAATCCATCACCTACTGTGTGTTCCTAAAAATATTTCCCTACTTTTTTTTGTAAGAGTTTTATAGTAGTAGCTCTTATATTTAGGTCATTGATCCATTTTGAATTAATTTTGGTATATGGTGAGATGTAGGGTTCCACATTTATTCTTTTGCATGTAGATTTCAGTAATCCCAGACCATTTGTTGAAGAGACTATAATGGACTTGGCATCTGTTTCTGTTTGCTAAAGCTGCTGGAATAAAATATACCAGAAATGGGTTGGCTTTACCAACAGAGATTTATTAGATTACAAACTTACAGTTCTATGGCCATGAAAATGTCCAAATTAAGGTATCAAGAGAAAGATACCTTCTCTGAGCAAAGGCTGCTGGCATCTGGTGTTCCTCTGTCACATGGGAAGGCACATGGCAACTGCTGGCCCTTCTCTGGTTCTGGTTTCAAAATGGCTCTGTCAGCTCCTGTGGATCATTCTTGCTTCTCCCAGGGCATTTTCTCTCTAAGCTCTCTGGGCTTTTACTGTCTTTTATCCTCTCACAAAGGACTCCAGTAAAGGATTAATGGGCTAGGTCACATCTCAATTGATATAGTCTAACCAAAATGTTCCACCCACAATAAGTTTATCTCCACAAGGTAGATTAAACATAGTCTTTTCTGGGGTACCTAACAGATTCAAACCAGCACAGCATCCTTGTCAAAAATCAACTGGCCATAGGCGTGTGGGTTTATCTCTCAATACTCAGTTCTATTCCATTGGTCTATCTGTCTATCCTTATGCCTCTACCACACTGTTTTAATTACTTTGGCTTTGTAGTAAATGTTGAAATCAGGAAGTATGGGTCATCCAACTTTGTTCTTCTTTTTCAAGATGGTTTTGGCTCTTTGGGGTCTCTGGCAATTCCTTATGAATTTGAGGATCAGCTTTTCCATTTCTGCAAAACAGACTGCTGGAATTTTGATAGGGATTGCACTGAATCTGTAGCTCACTTTAGGCACTATGGACTTCTTAACAATATTAAGTCTTCCAACCCATGAAGGTGGGCTATCTTTCCATTTATTTGGGTCTTTAATTTCTTTCAGCAATATTTTATAGTTTCCAGTGTAGCAATCCCTCATCTTCTTGGTTAAATTTATTCCTAGGCATTTTGTTCTTTTAGACTCTATTGTAAATGGAATTGTTTTATTGATTTTCTTTTTGGATTGTTCATTACTTCTGTATAGAAACCCAACTGACTTCTCTGTATTTATCTTGTATCTTGCAATTTTGTTGAATTCATTTATTAATTCTAGTAGCTTTTTCGTGGATTCTTTGGGATTTTCTATATTTAGGATATGCCATCTGTGAATAAGAATAATTTGATTTATTTTCCAATTTGTATGCCTTTTACTTATTTCTCTTGTCTGATTGTTCTGGTTAGAACTTCCACTGCAATATTTAAGTCTGTGGTGCCAGTGGGCGTCCTTGTCTTGTTCCCAATCTTAAGGGGAAAGCTTTCAGTCTTTCACCATTGAGTATGATATTTGCTGTGGGTTTTTCAAAAATACGGTTTATATGTTGAGCATTTTCCCTTCTATACCCCATTTTCTGAGTGTTTTTGTCATAAATGTATGCCAGTTTTTGTCAAATGCCTTTCTGATCATTGAGATGATCATCTGTTGTATTTTTTTTACTTCATTATATTAATGTGGCAAATACTCATGTTGAATCATCCCTGCATTCCTGGAATAAATCCCACATGGTCATGATGTACAATCCTTTAACTATACTGTTAGATTTGGTTTGCCAATATTTTTTTGAGGATTTCTGAATATGCATTCATAAGGGATATTGGTCTGTAATTTTCTTTTCTTGTGGTGTCTTTATTTGTGCTGTTTTTATTTGATAATCAGTATCAGAGTAATGCTGACCTTCCAGAATGAGTTAGGAAGTAATCACTCCCATTTTTTGGAAGAGTTTGAGGATTGTTGCTAAATCTTCTTTAAATGTTTGGTAGAATTCAGCAGTGAAACAATCCAGTCCTGAAATTTTGGGAGGTTTTAAATTACTGATTCAATCTCTTATTAAGATCTGTTGAGATCTTCTATTTCTTCTTGCATCAGATTAGGTAATTTGTACATTTCAAGTAATTTGTCCATTTCATTCAGTCTTTTTAGTTTGTTGGCAAATAACTGTTGTTCATAGTACCTGCTTATAATCCTTTTTATTTCTTTAAGGTCAGTAGTAATGTCCCCCTTTCAATACTGATTCTAGTTGGGTCTTCTCTTCTTTTCTTTGTCAGTTTGGCTAAAGGTTTGTCAATTTTATTGATCTTTTAAAAAAAACTAAGTTTAGATTTTGTTGATTCTCTCTGTTGTTTTTCTATCCTCTATTTGATTCATCTCTTCTCTAATCTTTAGTATTTTCTTGATTCTACTAACTTGGGGCTTAGTTTGCTTTTCTTGCTCTGGATTCTTTAGATGTAAGGTTAAGTTATGATTTGTGATCTTTCTTCTTTTTTAAGGTGGGCATTTAGTCCTAGAAATTTTCCTCTGAGCACTGCCTTCCTGTGTCACTTAAGTTTCGGTATATTGTGCTTTTGTTTTCATTCATCTCAAGATACTTCCTAATTACCCTTGTGATTTCTTCTTTGATTCACTGGTTGCTTAATAGTGTTGTGTTAGTCAGGCTTCAGATATGTAAATATGAGATTTATAAATGTGTCTCATGTAACCATGAGAATGGAAAAGTCCAAAATCCGTAGGGCTGGCTATGAAACTCATGGCTCTGATGAAGGGTCTGGATGAACTCCACAGGAGAGGCTCATTGGCTGAAGAATCAGTTGAAAGAGTCTCTCTCATTTCTTAAAAACCTTAAACTGATTGGATTATTGCATTGAGGGAGATTCTGCCTTGTTGATTGCAGACGTAATCAGCCACAGATGCAATCAACTGACTGATGACTTAACACACCAGCCTTCCAGTTTATCAACTACTTACAAAATATCCTTGCAGCAACAGTCAGGCCAGTGCTTTCCTGACCAGACAGCTGGGCATAATCATTTGTCCAAATTGGCACCAGAACCTAACCATTACATTCCACCCCTAGTGGATCACTAGGGGTAATAGTGAGTTGGGCAACTCCCATTTCCATAACTTGGTAGCTATATGCATCACCTTGAAACATGCTTAATTTCCAAATAGAGCACATAACAGACATATATTTTGCCTAACAATACTCAAGTGTCTGCATACAGCCAGAAATGCACTACATCTCTCCAGAATAGGGTGCAAGTCCTTAGGTAACATTCACTTTTAAATTTCATATCCACGACTTAAATACTATAACATGAACAATACAATATATGTCATATGATAAGAGGAAAATAAGGTATTTGCTTATGTATAAATGCAAACATACTCATAACAAACCAGGGAGGAAATATTCATACAACCACAGTCCTCATTTCCATAACTGGTCACGTGATCGTAGTTTGTATTTATCACTACCTTCTTCCACTACCATTTCATGTTCTTTTTATGCTCAGCAAGCACTTCAGCTGGCCAAGTTTCTTTGCCAGATGGGGTGACTCAAACCTTCATTCCTGAAGTTTCTGGGCCATTGGTAGTCCTGCTTGGATTGGGTTGTTGCAGTTTTCTATTGACTTTAATCACAGGGCATAGTAGTACTAAAAGACGCCCTGTATTCCAGGAAAACTCTTCTTTACCTCCATTGTGTAGTTGTGGTCCTATTTCTCCTTGATAGTCAGGATCAATCACACCAGCCAGTACAGTAATCCCCTTTCTTGCCTGTTGTTTCAATGGCATGAGAAGCCCAAAGTGGCCAGATGGCAGTCTTAATTTCCAATTCAATGGAATCATTGTTGTATCTCTTGGAAGGAACACTCCTCCTTTTGGAACTAAGATCTGTAAACCAGCAGAGCTTAAGGTTTCAGGGAAAGGAGGCAAAAATTTTCCTAGTGGATCACTAGGGGTAATAGTGAGTAGTGCCATTCGCATTCCCATCCATCAATTTCTGGACCCATGAACCCTGGTTATGGGAGTAACATCACCATAGAGTAGACGCTGATCAGAGCATACACAGCCTCCTGGAGAATACTGCCCCAGCCCTGCAAGGTATTGCCATCTAGTTGGCACTGAAATTGGGTCTTCAAAAGGCCATTCTACCATTCTGTCAACCCAGCTGCCTCTGGATGATGGGGAACATGGTAAGACCAGAGAATTCCATGAGCATGTGCCCATTCCCACACTTCATTTGTTTTGAAGTGGGTTCCTTGATCAGAAGCAATGCTGTGTGGAATACCATGACAGTGGAAAAGGCATTCTGTAAGTCCACATATGGTAGTTTTTGTGGAAGCATTGTGTGCAGGGAATATAAACCTATATCTGGAGTATGTGGCTATTCCAGTTAGAACAAATCACAGCCCCTTCCATGATGGTAGCGGTCCAATGTAATCAACCCTGGCCCCAGGAAGCAATCTGCTCACCTTGGAGAATGGTGCCATATCAGGGACTGAGTGTGGATCTCTGCTGCTGCAGATTGGGCACTCACAGAGGCAGTAGCCAGGTTAGTCTTGGTGAGTGGAAGTTCATGTTGCCAAGCCCATAAATAACCTCCGTCTCTACCAACATGCCCACTTTGTTCACAAGCCCATTGGGCAATGGTAAAAGTGGCTGAGGAAAGAAGATGACTTATATCCACAGGATGGATCATCTTATCAACTTGATTATTAAAACCTTCCTCTGCTGAAGACCAGTCACATGGGACACAAATATCTTCAAGTTCTTTACTCACTCATAAAGGTCTATCCACATACTCTTCCCCAGACCTCTTTGTCCATGAGTCACTATTCAATTAGCAACAGTCCATGAGTCAGTATACAAATGCATCTCTGGTGAGGTCTCCTTCTAAGTAAAATGAACAGTCAGGTGCACTGCTCAAAGTTCCTGTGCTGGTTTGAAAGGATGTATGCCCCCTAGAAAAGCCATGTTTTAATCAAAATCCCATTTCATAAAAGTAGAATAACCCCTGTTCAATACTGTATGTTTGAAACTGTGATTGGATCATCTCTCTGGATGATGTGATTTAGTCAAGAGTGGTTGTTAAACTGGATTAGGTGGTGACATGTCTCCACCCATTTGGGTGGGTTTTGATTGGTTTGCTGGAGTCCTATAAAAGAGGAAACATTTTGGAGAAAGAGATTCAGAGAGAGCAGTACCACAAAGCAGAGAGTCCACAAGCCAGCGACCTTGGGAGCTGAAGAAGGAAAACACCTCCTGGGGAGCTTCATGAAACCAGAAGCCAGGAGGACGCTAGCAGATGACACCATATTCACCATGTACCCTTCCAGCTGAGAGAGAAACTCCAGCTGTGTTTGCCATGTGCCCTTCCACTTGAGAAAGAAACCATGAACTTCATTGTCCTTCTTGAACCAAGATATCTTTCCCTGGATGCCTTTGATTGGACATTTCTATAGACTTGTTTTCTTTGGGACATTTTCATGGCCTTAGAACTGGAAACTAGCAACTTATTAAATTCCCCCTTTTTAAAAGCCATTCCATTTCTGGTATATTGCATTCAGGCAGCTAGCAAACTAGAACAGTTCCACTCATTGGGAGGATTTCCCCTCACTACTGTCCTTTAAGGACATCCTAAAATGGGTTAAATTCTGCTGCAGCTGTCCACTTTCGAGTGGTCCCTGCTTATCGTGTAGAGCCAGCTATAAATTAGGTCCAAGTTTTCTCTTCCTCCATCAAGTGACTGTAAGCAACTCTCCAAGAGACCATAGCTCTGGTTTAGGAAAGAGAAAGTAATGTGGCAGGAGTGGGGGCCATGGACATTTGGGTCATTTCCTTATGTAACTTCCTTGTGCCTTCAGGACCTGCTCCAGCCCTATCTCTAATACACTATTTTCATTTTATGATTGACTACTGCTGTGCACACCCAATTTTATGGCTTGGTGGGTCAGACAACACCCAGCTCATGGCAGACAACTTAGGTCTCATGGTAACTTGGTGGCCCATGGTTAAGCGTTCAGTCTCTACTAAGCCCAGTAGCAAGCTAAACATTGTTAGTTATCTGCAGTGGATGGTAAGACTTTGCTCCAAAATCCTATGGGTCTATGTTGTGATTCTCCTATAGGGGCCTGACAAAGGCTCCAGACAGCATCCCTATTTGTCACTAACACTTCTAGCACCATTGGATCTGCTGGATCATATGGCCCAAGTGGCAGAACAGCTTGCACAGCAGCCTGGACCTGTCACAGAGCCTCCACTTGTTCCAGTCCCCACTCAAATTAGCAGCTGTTCTGGTCCATCGGTAAATGGGCCAGAGTAATACACCCAAATGAGGAATATGTTATCTCCAAAGTGCCCAACTAGGCATTGTGCCTCTTTCTTGGTCATAGGAGGGGCCAGATGTAATAGCTTATCTTTCACCTTGGAAGGGATATCTTGACATGCCCCACATCACTGGACAACTCGAAATTTCACTTAGGTGGAAGGCCCCTACATTTATGTTGGATTTATCTCCCACTCCCTGACATGCAAATGCCATACCAGTAAGTCTAGAGGAGTTGCTACATCTTACTCACTAGGCCCCTGAAGACAAGATTGTGACATAGGGCTAGAGAGTTGATATATCCCTGAGGCAGGACAGTGCAGGTATACTGCTGGCCTTACCAGCTGAATTCAAACTGTTTCTGGTGGTCCTTACTGACAGCTATTGAGAGAAAAGCATTTCCCAGATTAATAGCTACTTACCAGGTTAGAGGTAATGTGCTGATTTGCTCAAGCAATGATAACTCATCTGGGACAGCAGCTGCAATTAGAGTTACCACTTTAAGTTTACAATAATCTGCTGTCATCCTCCAAGACCCATCTGTTTTCTGCACAGGCCAAATAGGAAAGCTGAATGGGGATGTGGTGGGAATCACCACCTCTGCATCCTTCAAGTCCTTAAGAGTGGCACTAATCTCTGTAGTTCCTCCAAGAACAATGGTATTGCTTCTGATTCACTATTTTACTAGGTAGGGGTCGTTCTAGTGGCTTCCCCTTGGCCTTTCCTTCTATAATAGCCCTTATCCCATGAGTCAGAGAACCAATGTGGGGATTCTGCCAGTTGCTAAGTATGTCAATTCCAATTATGCATTCTGGAACTGAGGAAATGACTACAGAATGGGCCCAGGGATCCACTGTGAGATGGACCTCAGCTAAAACTCTGTTGATCACCTGACATTCCGTAGTCCCTATTCTGACTGGATGATGTTTTGGGTCTCCTGGAATTAGAGTGATTTCTGAACCAGTGTCTAATAATCCCCCAAATATCTGATCATTTCCTTATCCCCAGTGTACAGTCACCCTGGTAAAAGGCCATAGGTCTCCTTGGGGAAGCTTGGAGGAAGGTTAATGGTGTAAATTCTGGGCAGTGTAAAAAGGTCCTTCCCCAAGGTTACCTGGCCCTCTCCTCATACAAGGAGCTCTGGGTCTGTAAACTGTCTCAAGTCAGGGAATTGATTAAAGGGGCGTGATTCTCTGTTTTTGTAATTCAAGTTAGACTCTGTTCACTTGACCTAGAATAATTCTGCTTATACAGCTCAAACAAGAATTAAGTAGACTGCCCATCTATTTTACTTCTAGGTACTCCATGGTCTACTAGCCAATGCCAGAAGTCTCTGTGAGTCAGATTATTTTGACTGCTGCTTTGAATCTCTTGTCCATTATGATGGACATGCCCATCTTGTCTATGGTGACTGTCACCACATAGCTTCTGCCAACTCAGGATCTGATTATCCCCATTGTGTTTAAGGACTCCAGCTCAGTGACAGCAGTTCCCACAGTAATATCTGACCTACACAGAAGGGTGACTACAGAGCCCTTCATGGATGATGAAGCTAGTCCCATGAATTTATTTCTCAAGGTTCTGGTGAAAGATGTGTCCTCTGGACATTCCTGGGGTATGTGAGAAAGTCTTCCATGATGAATCCACTCTCAAATTCCCATCTCTCTAAGCCTCTGGATTCCCTCATCTATATTATACCAGGGCAGTTCTGGCATTTTGACCTCAGGTAATATCAGCCACCTTTTGATCCATGTTTCAGCCAACCATCCAAACAAACTGTTAATGCCTGGAGCTACACCACTGGAGCTACACCACTTCTAACCCCTGGAGCTACACCACTGGAGCTACACCACTTCTAACCCCTGGAGCTACACCACTGAATGCAGAATCTCTGCTTAGTGGGCCCATATCAATAAATTCAGCTTGATCCAACTTTATATTCTTTCCACCATTATCCAACATCCTTAATATCCATTCTCACACACATTCCCCTGATTTTTGTCTGTATAGATTGGAAAACTCATGCTGTTCTTTTGGAGTATAGTGTACCTCCTCATGGGAACACTTTGTCCCTCACCTTTTGGGCCCCGTTGAGACTTCAGTTATAGGTCTTGAAGTAAAGAAGGGTGGTGGGGGTCGGTCATAAAAAGAAATAGAAGTGTCTTTCAAGCTAATTACCTCAAGGCATTCCCTTTCAGCTTCATCAGGTGAGATAGGATTAATTACTCCAGACAGATGAGTGAGGGCTATTTCCCCAGGGGGAGGTGGTTACGGGTTAGCAGGCACAGAAGGGTTAATTGTGTTAGGTGGAGGTTGGATGGCAGACTCTTCTGAAGAGACTGGAGGCCAGCAAGCTGTTTCCTCAAGGCAGTTTGGAGTCTGGGAAGCTCTTTCCTCAGGACAGATCATTACAGAACTATCTAGCAAAGACTCAGTAGAATCTTGGGTTTCCATGTCCCCATTGCCATCATTATCAAGCCATATGTCCCCATCCCACATTTCAGGATCCCATTCTCTTCCAATCAAGGACTTTAACAGCAGACACCATACAAGGTTGAGATCTTAGTTTACCTTGTAAATCTGCTACTCACAAAATGAGGCTCTGTGTCTGGCTTCCAGAGATCTCAAGTCTGCAACCACAGGAAATAAGGTTTTCTTTCAGGGCACACATGGAAACTTTTACATCATTCATACAGCTCTTAAGGTACAAATTTGAAGCCTTCAGCTCATCCCTTTCCCTCATCACTATATCCAGCATATCTAAGAAGAACCAGCCAATATCATTATACCTCTTAATTCCACAAAACTCCATAAACATATCAAAAACATTATCACCCAGTGCCTTCCCTCATCTAAGCATACAATTAGCAGAATCTAATGGTGATATTTTGAATATCTCTTTTGCCACCTCACCCCATGGACTGTCAGTGCCATCTTGATTATTGAAAAGAGTCATTTGTGCCTCTGAGTCTTGTCAGGTAGAAAAGCAACTGTAAAATTCTGTTTCTCAAGAATCACTCCTGGTCCTAAGCTGTGTTATTCAGGGTTACCTAGAGAGCCAGAACTAACAGGCAAGATCTGGAAATATGAGATTTACAAAGGTGCCTCATGCAACTGTGGGAATGGAAGAGTCCAAAATCCATAGGACAGGCTGTGAAGCTGGCAGCTCGGATGAATGGTCTGGATGAAGTCCACAGGAGAAGCTCGCTGCTTGAAGAAGCAGTGAGAGCATCTTCCTTAAAAGCCTTTAACTGATTGGATTATTACATTGTGGGAGGCACTTAATTGATCATAGACGTAATCAGCCACAGATGCAGTCAACTGACTGATGACTTAATATACCAGACTTCCATTTTATCAACCAGCCAGGATATATCCTTGCAGCAACGGTCAGTCTAGTGCTTGCCTGGCCAGACAACTGAGCATAATCATTTGGCCAAGTTGACACCAGAACCTAACCATCACAAATGTGTTATTTAATTTCCACATATTTGTAAGTTTTCCTTCTGTCATCGACTTTTAGCTTTCTTTCTGAGAGGATATCTTGTATGATTTCTAAATTTAACATGTATTAAAGATTTGATTTGTGGTATAACGTATGGTCTATCCTGGAATATGTTCCATGTGTCCTTGAGAAGAATGCATATTCTGCTGCTGTAGGGTGGTGTGTTCTATATTTATTCATCACACCTGTTCTAGTTTGCTAGCTGCCGGAATGCAACACACCAGAGACGGATTGGCTTTTTAATAAAAGGGGATTAATTTTGTTGGTTCTTCAGAGGAAAGGCAGCTAACTTTCCACTGAAGTTCTTTCTTACGTGGAAGGCACAGGATGGTCTCTGCTGGTCTTCTCTCCAGGCCCCTGGGTTCCAACAACTTTCCCCGGGGTAACTTCTTTCTGCATCTCCAAAGGCCTGGGCTGAGCTGCAAGTGCTGAGATGAGGAATGCCGAGCTGCTTAGGCTGTGCTATGTTGCGTTCTCTCATTTAACCACCAGCCAATTAAGCCAAACGTCACTCATTGCAGCAGACTCGCCTCCTAGCTGACTGCAGATGTAATTGGCAACAGATGAGGTTCACGTACCGTTGGCTTATGTCCGCAGCAACAAGACTAGGTGTGCTCACCTGGCCAAGTTGACAACTGAATCTAACTAACACAACATCTAATTGGCTAATTATGTTCAAGTCCTTTATTTCCTTATTCATCTGTTTAGATGTTATACCCATTACTGAAAGTGGTGTGT